>RAOM01000090.1:0-136717 GCA_009805225.1 Neurospora sp. LNF1-1
TCGACAGTAGTCAATTGATCATTATCACCGAGACYAGTATCACGCACGCATACTTGTTGTGAACCTTTTGGCTTCACCGAACAGCACTGATAGTCTTTATACCTTCAGCTATCTCACTTAGGCAGATCAGACTGCCGTTCGTCACATATGTTCCAAAAGGATACAAGTAACTGAAGCTGGCAATTCGGTCGCTCAAGTGGTCTTATATAGTTGCGATGGCAGTCAAGAGGTACAGCTGCAAGGCTGCCGTCACACCATGTATCTATTTAAGTTCGTAACACCTATCGAGAGAATTACTTCGACTTTATTTATATTCGCTAACTTACTAATGTTATTAAGGATTGGGATTCCTTATATAAAGGGGCCTACTAGTACTATAAGCTTGGCGGTTAGATTGAATAATTTAATTATAATATTAAAACTTTTTATTTTGATAGAATAATATTTAATAATTCCGCTTTATACACTAAATGGTGAATATACAATTCCTAGACTGGAGCTAGGCCTGAAAAAGAAGCTAGTCAAAGGCTAAGACGCTAAATTCTGACCCTCTACTAAGAATCTCACTATTTGAGAGTAGTATTATAAGTGCATACACACTAAAAATTGTCTGAGAACCGTATACAGTATGCAATTATGCAGTTGTAGCTGGCAAACAATTCAGCCAGCCAAATCCTATGCACTAACTGGCGTATATACACTTTCTGGAGGATGCAATTGCAGGGAGCTCGACTGTAAGTACATAGACTTTCACTTCCACGTCAATGATTGGTGATGTTCGACCTAATCATATGACAGACCTATGCTGTGGCTTGCAAGACTTGGATTTTCCCGGCCCAGGTGAGACCGCACCAAAGAAGCGATATCACTCGATCCTCAACGGCCAGCAGAGGTTTCAAGATAGGTAGTACCGGGGTACTCAGCACCTAGCCCTCCCGACCCATCGGATCTCACTCAGCCGGCAGGCGTCGCTGACTTAGTTCACTTCGAGGTCCAAGGTGCTTGTCTATCCTACCTATCTCCAAAAGTCTCGGGATAACACCCAAGCCTTACCGGTTACCGACGGCGGACACACCTTCTGCCAGCTCACTCAACGAAGTGAAGAAAAAAAAAAAAAAAAAAAACCAGGCGGCTTGCGGGTTACATCAAAAACCTCTCGCCCAACAAAAGAGCTCGCCCTTGAGCCCAATAACGTAGCCAGATAGAGCACTATCAAATGTGCCCTGTGCTGTGCGGATTACAGCGCATTGGCAAGATGGGATTCGATCGCTGAATGGAAATCGGGCTGGCATCCCAGCAAATGGAGAGCTCCCATTGGTGAGAAAGGAGCCATCGGCGCGTTTTGGCGCTACGCTTGCTCGGATTGGTAGAGGTAAGTGTACCGCATTTTCTCGCTCATAACGGAGATCTGATGCTCTTTTGGGGAACACAGGGCAAAACCCTGTGTCAGTTGCCATGGCACAGCACTGCACTTGGCTGAGGTTATGTGCCGTGCCAGGTGCCTCCAAATTCGGTACCTGATTGACCCGGTGGGTCATAGACCCACACTGCATACACAAGTAACGAATAAACGTGAATATGTGGTCGGAACTCCCAGGAAAACGGGGTTTCAGCAGTTAAGGAAGTTTTGTTGTGAATCCCGTGCCTCCACATTCGGGCCGGCATTGCATAAATGGCGGCCGGCGTTAGGTGCGATCGGTCGGCAGGTCGGGTCGGTTGGCGTGGGAACGGCGTAGTTGGCACACCGGGGTGCTAGTGCTGGTGTTGGTGTTGTTCTCTTTCTTCCAGGTGGAACTTCCAGGGGCAAAGGTACGCGTAGTGCTGTTGTTTGTATGGGGAACTGGGTCGACTACGCCGCTCAAGTATGGTGACGCGCAGATGGGTTATTGGGCGAGGGGGGGATGGAGATGGATGGAAGTATGTTTTAGAACTGACATGTGTAGTTGCGCTCGATTACCGATCAGTGACCATGGGGTTGTGTTCATGTTCGAGTTTAGGAGGGTGTTTTTGGACTTTGATAATGACAGCCAGTAGGTAAATAGGAGGAAGAGTACTAAACGGCCTGTCAGACTTTCAAGTCAGGGAGGTTAGCAGGTGTCAGTGTTTGAAGTGATAGTTGGAAGTTAGATGCCCAGGGGAGGCTATGGTGGGTCGGAGGGGGATTGATGGTGGTTGGGCAAGAGGTTGTGAAGATACGTAAGAATTCGGAGAGCCTTGGAGACTTGTGGTGTTGAATTATTGCTCTTTCGGAATGAAGTGGAAAGATGCCTTGCTCTGTTCTCGCGACTCTCTTGTATGAGTCGGTTTGCGACGTGTTGGTCGACTCTGCAACTCCAGGTCTGGGCAACGGACCACCATGATCAATCCATCTTGACGGACCTGGAAATTGGGCAGAATGGAGAACGAGGAAAGTCAACAAAGGATGAATTGACTATCTGGAAGTCCACGTTATGGCTCCAGAAAGCTGAATAAAGACGACTCAAGGCGCCAAAAGCCATTTTCCGTTGACATTGACAAATCAGCGCTGTAAGCTGGCATTGTTGCGTTGACGCTCAGCTGGAGAGGACTCTGCGCTGAACATTCATTGGGAACCTCAAGGTTTTTATGAATTGTCTTTGTTGTTGTTTGTCGTCGGTCGTTGCCCAGGCGGCGTTGGAGCTAACCGACGTCAGTGCCGGGCTGTCCGGGTGGGGCCGGGTGGGACCAGGTACCCGGTGCGGCTACTCCCGGATTTTCTGAAACGGTAACGGTAAGTCAGGGATTTGGGGGTATTTCTGAACTAATTGAATTGTGTTCTGAATTTCGGCGTAAAGGGTAATTTTCAAACCGTAATACTTGACGTGTTTTTGTAAACTTTGCGACGTCTGCAAACACACTGTAGAATGCCTTTCAGCAGGTCCAGTGGGGCTCTCTGGGTATCTTCTTGCAACACCTGTCATCCCGCTCATGGAATCCGAACCGCCTGCCTGCGAAGAATTAGTCGCTGTGCCTAAACGGACGTGCCGATGTGCCTGGGTAGCGAGAAATGCCTCAAGGTGTCTTTCCACTTCCCTATGTGCCAGTGTCGAGTCACTTGCTAGCCGACATAGTCAAGACGTCAACGGAGGTCGTTGAACGTGGAGGCCGCTACAGAGCCTCAGGCACTCAGGAGCCGGCCCGCAATGGCCGATAGGTGCGCTAACCAAAAAAGAAATAAAAAATGCCAGTGGTTAGATCATAGGAAACCCAGCGAGGATTTTTTGCGCACTACTCGACGTGTCCAGGGGAAGTGGCGCATTCGGGACTCGGGAATAGATGCGACGAACGGTGTGTTTTGTACTATGCTCAGCCTCAGCCGGGCTGAATTTTTACCCTTGTTCGGTGGGTTACGGTAGTTTTCAGACCGGTACGTACCGTATGCAGAGTACACAGTATCGGTAGGCCAGGCACATATCCTCTCCGGTACATCGCATTGTCAATCATCACCTTTATAAATACTATGGATATATGTTGTTCTAGTAATATCAAGGGTCTTGGGAGCGGTCTAAATGGCGGAATTAGATGTGGTGTCTAGCTATTTCAATTCGGCATCTACACGGGTATTTACGTATTGACGGTACACAGTGAAAGTGGTTGGGCACCTAGAGGTAACTTGTACTGAGGATCAACCCTCATGTAGCTAGGTACCCAACGAGCCTTCAACCTGTGTCTCTACAACTACCAACTCCAACAATCGCCAATCCGTTCATCTACTTGCAATTGATGCCACGCTTCGCATCTTCAAGACGGCCGTTTATAATGTCGTCATCATGCCGACCCAAAGCAAGCGAGACATGTGTGGACGTTGGAAAGCTTGGCCCGTGTTCGTCCGACCATGGACCGAGTTCCAAGCGATGCGATAGGTTTTATCTTCATCTCACAGATGGCATCATCTCATCTGAAACACTGCGTCAGGCTCAAGACGTGGTGAAAGGTACAGGAAAGGTACAGACGTTGAGGAGGCTCTTTTTGAAACAGTCTAGCGGCTGAGATAGCCTCAGATGAGGCTGAATGACCTGCAAGTTTTGCATTGATCCAGCAGTCGGACGGCCTCCCGTATCATTGGCGATGCGATGCCATCCACTGGTCTGTTAGCTTACAGGGCATCAACTCAAGCACACGTGTAAAGTCTGGCACTAAAAGGGCCCAAGTGGAAGCTTAGCTCATGACCCCGCGACTGCCGAGAGCCGCTAAACTTCACCCACAGTCCACTGCAGGTTTATGTCATGCAGGATGGAAAGCTCCGGTCTGTTAGCCCGCGACCCGTCTCCTCGCATCCAGCCAAGGCTCTGAGAAGGTACCTGCTAACAGGTACTTTTTTTTTTGCACACCTCTTGTTTACTTGCAGGGTTGACCTCGAATTCTGGGGAACTTTCCTTCTACAACAACAAACGTTGCCGGGATGCGCAAGCAATTGCGCCTTACGTTCCATTCTCTTCCTCTCAACCATCTGCCAAATCATCTCTTTACGCCTTTCTACCGTCTTCCAGCCTTGCCCTGTCTCCACGTCTATTCGATGTCTGTGGTATCTGATGCCAGTTGCGATTTGTGGCCCGAGGCTTTCGAGCTTCGTCATGGATGATCAACTCTGTCGATACCCAAGATGGCGTCGCGAGCTAACTCCGACTTTCTGCCCAGCAGGTCTGGGTCATGATTTCGATTCAACTTCATAAGACACCCACGGGTCCTGACCTTCTACCACTTCCCGAATCTCAACACCAGGTGCTGTCCTAGACTCTCGATACCTTACCTACGAACAACCAAGGACGCTTCGCTCGCCAAGTACTAGGAGCATCCGTCCCCAGGGATTGCGATAATGGAGCCCAACTGGTCACCGATGCGCTATTCTCCTGTTAACGGCGATGACATCTTCGGGTCCGTATCCAACACTCATCCGGACATCTCTGGTGTTCACGGAACCGTTGCTCGCGATGGCAACGTGATGGACCTGGAATTGGTCCCCTACACCCAACCTGATTCCGCGCACACCGGCCAAACGCTATATTCTACCAGCCATGTACGTCCCACAAGCACCGACTGATGACCTCACCGGACCCCTTCGGCTCCCGTCTACCTCATTCCTGGAAGGCATCGAATTCACAGCCGCTAACAGCATGACGCTTCAGTACGCCGGTTCAGAACTTGGGATGTCTTCCATGGTGATATATCCGAATATCTTTCCAACACCAGAACAATCTCTGCCGGAAGGATCCGACTACGGGTGGTTCGCGCCAGGCTCTACTTCAGGCCTCGGCTACATGGAGGGTTTGGAAAGCCCCCAAAGGGCTGGAGCCGTGTACAGCGAATACCCAGAACCGGTCTTTAACACTATGAACCTCGATAATAACCACAACTTGCATCGCTCCATGGTACAACCACCAGGCTCCTCATTCAACAGGGCCTTTCCCGCTGTCCATGGCATGGGTTCCAAGATCCACGAGAGGACCCCGATCCATGGACATGCCGCTGTCTATGCGCAAACCCTGAATTTCGACCTCGATCCGGCTCTGACGATACCGACTAGCGCAATGCCTAACAGCATGCCTCTACCTGCGCTGGCTCCAACCCTCCCTCCTTTGACACCCACGAAAGCCATCATCACCACCACTACCCCCATGACGGTAGCCGACTACGACCACAACTACGGCCGCGACCACGACCACGACCGTAACACCCCAGCCGCATGTCCCTCACCCCCAGAGGGTAAAACAAGCAAAAACGAGAGACGGAAATACAGAATCTCCTATGACAACCACGCCTCCCACCGCTACACGTGCCACGCCTGCCGCTTTTCTACCGACGTGAAGCGGGACTTTGTCCGTCATAAGGATACCGGCAAGCACAGGAAGAGGAAGCTACAACAGAGAGGACAACAGCAGGAGGAGACACATCATACACGAGAACAACAGCAAGAGTGGGAGAGGGACGAGGAAATGTGACGGATGCGATAGATGCGAGCTAGGTTGCCTACCGCAGAGGTACCTTACGTTCAAAGACTGGGAGTCTGGATCCCAGTACAGGTGTTGCGGTACGCATCACTGATGTTGAGGTACCAGGAATTCCAAGTACTCAGGATAGTTCGTTGATCGCACTCGGGGATCTGTTTCGTATGGTTGATTACTCTCCACTATCTCTGTGTTTATTTTGGCTTTCGCCTTTCAGGTCTCTTCAGGTTGCGGTTTGTCTCTTTTTAGCAGGTGGAAATAATGTTTAATGTTCTCAGTTAGCAGTTCTGTCCCTAGACTAGAGCGCTTAGAATATATAGGATAGGCAGAATAATCCATGGCATTTATTTACCTTGTTTGCTTATTCGTGTTCTCTTTCCATGTTCTTTCACCCCCTTCGCATGTTAAGCCGTGATTCTTGACGGATTAGGAAAGTGGGGGATCAATTGGGGACTAATAATTGGTCAATGGCACCCCTGCTGAAGCCAGGACCAGCATGGTTCAGAAAAGAAACCCTGTCCCTGAGCAATGCTGCCGCACTCCCGTCAGGTACATCTGGCCGCCAAGGCGTGTTTTACGGTTTCGGTAATTTTTTGTGGCATAACGCGTTTTGAAAAAAAAGGTGAGTCTTTACAATACATTACGAGCGCCAGGAAATAATAGCATCAGCATTTCACACAACAACAACAACGCCGTCGCCTATTGCTTTTCTTGCTCGGATCTTTTCTAGTATGTTGTAGCTTTCTTCCTCAAGTTTAATGCAACGCTTTAACCCCCCAGTCCAGTTTTATCTGCACGATCTTGCCTGCGCGCTTGCTAGCAGCTGTACATGTGTGCGTTGCTGTATGTAGTTCGCTTGGTGGGTGCGCGGTAGGTGTTAGAGGCACTGACAGGACGGAATTGTTAATGCAAGGTCTGGTCGGGCTCAACGACAAGGAAGTCTTGGAGGTACGCAGACGCTGGATAATTTCGTTTATTTCAACTCGTTGGAGTTAGGTGGTTTAAACCATCTGCGAGCTTCTTCCGTCTTCTACTATATACTCCCACAACTCGTAAGGTATTCGTGACAGACAGACCTTCTTCTTATTAGTCAAATTCGTATCGCTCACATGTTTTCCAGTCTCCCTTCACCCTTTCCGTCCATCATCATCATCATCATCATCATCATCATCATCATCATCATCATCATCATCATCATCATCATCATCATCATCATCATCCAGCTCAACCACACTCAAGTATTCTCCCTGATGAACCCTCTTGACGTGTCTTATCAAATTATCCTTCCGAGCGAAATCCTTCCCCGTCCAGCTATCCTTGGCATAATCGCAATCCGGGTAGGGGCAATGGAACCGTTCCGCACCGGCGGTGGTGGCGCCCCCCGCGTCTTCGTCGTGATCCCCCGTGGTAGACGTGTTTTCACCGTGCTTTCGGGATTTGCAGTGGCGAACGTAGTCGTGTATGCTGCGAAAGGTTGTACCACCGCAGGGGATGCAGGTGTAGGAAGAGGGGCCGCTTGTGGTGGTGGTATGCGCGGTTGTAGGATTGTTGATGGCGGTGGGTTCGCTTGTACCTGTAGCTGTCGGTGCGGAGACGGAGGGCTGCGCGGAACCGGAGGCCAAGGGCGGAGCTTCGTGGAGGGGATCTTTGCTGTTGTCGGCAGCGGACGTGAATGTAGAGTCGAGGGAGGAGTGGCTGGCGGCGCTTGACGGTTGGTTAAGTGGCATGTCTCCGATACCATGATCAGAATCTTGAAGCACCGGAGAATGCATCATCGGGCCAGTGTTCGTGGCATGGTTGTGGGAGTGGTCCTGAAATGTAGGTAAAAGGCGAAGGTTAGCCGAGGGGTCTGGTGAGGGAGTGATAACTGTGAGAGCAGCTCAGTGGACAAGGTCTGCAGATGAGTAGGTGTGGAATTGACAAAGCACATACAGCTTCTTCGGGGACCGGAATTGTCTGTCCAGGTTGTCCAACATGTTGGTTCTCATCGTTACCAGCCTCGGAGACCGGGTCACCGGTGATGGTGGAGGAGGATCCATACTAGTAATTGTCATCCACGTCGGAATCAAACATGTCTTGATTGATGAACTCATCCTATGGATCCATTGGGTTCAAAAACGAATAAGAAGGCAATACTCGAGAATGGATGATTCGATACTAAATGTCCGTGTGTGATGTTGAAGTGATAGTTGCGTTCCATTCGTTCTCTTTGCGTTGGGGTTCCCTTTAAATAACTATCATCAGTGCCTGAAGTCTCCGAGGTACTTCTTGCCCAGAGCGGGAGACTGCGTTTTGCAACTTCCAGTGTTGCGGCGGCACCTCCTTCACTTCCATGCCCTGATGTTCCAAAATCCCATGTTGCTATCGGCTATGGTGTAGGGCATTTCACCGGAGCCTGGGTCGGTTCCGACACATTGCCCGGAATCTGTCAAAGTCACAGCCAGACTCTCACCTTTCCACCTTCCTTCCCCAAGTATCCCACTTTCTCCTCCTAAGAGGGAAGAACCAGCCATGTTCTTCGGAGCAACCAAGAGGCCCAGTGGTTCTTGAAGCAATTCGTCATCAAGTTCATTCGTCGCATTCAAACTGGGCGTTGAAACTAAGGTAGATACCTTTTTTTGTGTTGCTGTTGGCATCATCCAGGCAATAAGCGGCCTTGAAGTACCTATCCGGTCCTGAAGACACCATATTTGTGGGTCCAAACCAAGGAACTCGTTGTTACCTAGGTAGGTATCTTCTACTTCCTCCTGTATCAAGCATTCTTGCCCTGGGCGTCTTGCGTGCCATCTTCTTCCTCTTTCTTCTTCTCGAGCACTGTTCTCGCTCTTGACTGGATGTCTTGCTTCGACTCGTGGGACGTTCGTGTTTGGTTCGGCCGCCGAACAGTAGGTCAGGGCTCGGAGACGTGCTTGAAATGGTGTGTAGAGAGTATCGGAATGAGTTGAGTGTCGTGGTTCGAGAACAATGAGCTTTTTCCCTCCTTTCTGTCCGTGGACTTTGCTGCTTCACCTGTAGAGTAGTGTGGTTAGCAAGTGATCTGTGGATATGGGAAAGAGACGAAGTATCAAGCACTGTTGATGCTCTCCAGTCAAAAGTGTAAGGCCTTTTCTGGGTGCCTTTAGCTACTACCATCTGAGACTGTTAACCCCACTCCTCTTGTTCTGTTCTACTCTTTCCCTCCGTCGCTCTCGTTGTTCGGTTCCTGCTCTTCACTTCTGTTGGTCTGTAGAGGTGGTCAAATGGATTTAGTTCTCGCTTCCCGGCCCTTTACCAGCCGCAGAGCGTTCAAATAAGCTCTTTAAGCACATTGATTGACTGCTGAAGTATGTGAAAGGTGTTTCTCTCCTTGCTTTGTTGACTCTGTACTCCTTCTGCCCAGCGACAAACGAGACGTTTAAAGCAAGCAGCAAAGCTCTTTGAAGATTCTTCGAACAGATATAAGGCCGACCTTGCCTTGCTCCTCCAACGGTCGTGAGAGATGAGTGTTTTGCTCTTAGGATTAGTGAACAGCTGGCATGTCGCATGATACTGTTGCGACAGGTGCAGAAGCTACATCTCCATCATGAGCACCAATTCTGAGTCGCGTGGCGAGGTCAAGAGGGAGTCAAGGAATGTTTCTGTCACTGGCTGTCCTCTTCAGTCTGTCGCGCGAGGATCCGAGCCGGACTGGAGGTCCATCGCGAGAGCACCGAGGAAGGAAACCCTGCTTCCAGCGCCTGACAGTGGTGTACCTCTTGCCAGCGTGAACTTGTCGAGCGATTAACTGCCCCGCTTGAGCAATGACTCGTAGAAATGCTGGGGGTGGTTCATCACGCCAGATTGATGATCCTGTTTAGGATTGGAGCTATCGCGCTCTGTCGAGGTCGGGATAGGGCGCCGCACAACCATGGCGGTGCCTGCAATGGTTGGACAAGCTTGTGAGCCTGAAGAACAGGCGGTTAGTTTCGATTCTGCGAAAGCCTCCCGAATAGCTATTGGCTAGCTCCTCGTCAGCCCTCGCATGTCTAATTGCAGAGGGAATGGGTCGACGCGGTGACCGGAGTCAACAAAAAAGGCTTGTATTCGATGCTGGTCTAAGGGAGCGAGTTGACGGCTGGAAAGTCCAAAGAGGGCTGCGACTTCGAGTAAAAGGACGATCGCATAGTGCTTATGGTATAGAGAGGGCAACGATGATGATTGAGGGTTCGTTCCTTAGAGGTAATCGACGTTCAATTATGCCAGGCGGTCCGGTGCCTATGTCGAGATCGGAGATGGTAAGTCGAATGGAAGTGATATCAAGCAGCCGCAAGCCTGGCCTCCTCTCAGGCGTGTTTACAGGCAAAGTTACCAGCATTCAGTCTGGCTGGCTGGCTTTGATATCACCAAAATATCCGTCCAAGGAGGATTCCCCGATGCAGATGCAAATCCAAGCTGACAAAAAGAGTTGTAAAGAATCAAGAACAAGATTCCACACGGGTCCCAGACCCCTAGGAGCCCGGGAGCCCCAGTTTGCCCTCCCGCCGTCAAGCACCCGAGCCATACCATGGCTCCATATTAGCCAATAATCCCAGCCTCTGGACCACGTCCTCGTCACGATTTGCCAGCCCGAGACCCGGCAAAGGTATTTGTGGCCCCCTGACACTGGCAGGGACTGGCAAGGCCGCCCCCTTTGCGTACATGATACCCCTCCACGTCTCGTGGGCTTCATTCTCTTTCTTTGCAGCTTTCGTTCCAGCACCAAGACGAAGATCACAAAGTAACGCACAAAGTCTGTAGAGTAAGGCATCAAATCCTCAACCAAACTCGTTCAAGCCTTTTTCAAACCCCTTCGAGTTTTCTTCAACTGCCTCGCGTCTACTGCGGACTTCCTTTGAAATCATCGTAAACACCTTTTTCCAGCCACAAAAGGCGGACCAAGACCCAAGAAATCTTCCAAGTAGGGCTTAATCACATTGACAGGCTTTCTGAAACATTAGCAGCTTAAGCAATCACACTTGCTTCAGATCCTTCGTGTCCCAAAGCGCCTATCACCCCCTTTTCTACCTTCTCGCGTCCATTCCGTTGCACACCAGCTTACCTAGAATGTCCAGCAATCAGGAAATGGACATCGCTGCTCTCTTTGCGGTCTTCTCGGAGACCACCTCCCAACTTCAGCCCTGCGTTGCCGCGGTCGCAACCCCAGAGGTCAGCGCCGGAGAACATCAAGGCAACGAACACAACGTCGGCCAAGCTTCCCATACCAAGGGACAAGGAAAGCGGCGTGATAAGCAAGAGGCCAAGAGGCAAATACAGGAGAGGAATAGGCTGGAAAATTTGTGGTACAAGGAATGGATGGCAATGAGAGGCCGTAAGTATTCCCCTTTTGTTAAACTTCAGTAACTGGCTTCACCTCATAAACACTCTGGCAAAGTTCCAAGTGTTTCCTTCATTTCGCTTTGAATTAAGGTCACTTGAGCACTAGGACAGCTGAACTCACCCTCTTCTCCTTCCAGGCTACCCCCGTTTCTTCCGTGGCCATGTCATCGTCCAAGATGAAAAGGACGAAGGCGGCGCCTACGCCCTCGCTTTCCAAGCTGCCCAAGCTGCCGCTGCCCACACCAACACGCCCAAAGACACCCAAGTGGTGATCTTCACCGACGCCTCCATGGACCCGCACAAGCAGACCAACACCTTTGCCGGGCTGGGGGTAGCGTTCCGCCGCCATGACCCAAGCTTGGCGGGCGCACCCGGCTGTCCCGACGGCATGGTGGAATTCCAGGCGGGTCAGCCAGTGTGGACGGACGAGGCTGAGGCGTTCAATTCGACCGGCGCAGAGACCCTTGCTATCTCCTATGCAATCCATGTCGCCATGGTGGAGCTGTACCGCTTGGAGGCCAGGTTGGAGGTGGAGGAGAAGAAGAAGAGGCAAGAAAAGGGAGAGAGAAAGGCGAGGGAGTGGGAGGAGAGACTGGCGAGGAAGGCGGCCAAGCGAAACCGCAAAGTGGCAAAAAAGGAGAGGAGAAAGAGACGGGACGCAAAGAGAACCAAGGAGCGTCGGCGAGAGAAGAAGGCAGAGAGAAAGGAGAGGAGGATGGCCAGAAGGGAGAGGAAAAGGCTGAAGAGAGCCGTCAAGTTGAAGCAGAGGCGGACGAAGGTCACCGTCAAGATCTTCGATGATTCCATGGGGGCCCTCCTCATGCTGGACGGCCAGCTCCCCATCACCACTGCCGGCCTGCGCATGGCCGCCATGGATGCCATTAAGCAGTCCATGGAGCTTGAGCGACGCTTCGTCAACCGCTCTGCGTCCTCGGCTCTCATGGACGCCAGCCTCGAGCTGCACTGGATGCCTGGCCACAGTAAGCGTAAGCCGCAGCTGCATAGGAAGGCGGAAGATGAGGCACAGTACGTCTGCAAATGGGGTCGGCCCTACGAGTGGTTTGATGACCTGAATGGCGAACTTGCCCGAGTGCGACGAACCCGCCGTGTCTTTGCTCTTTGAGCACATTGGCGAGTTGCCGCAGCAGCCGCTCTCCAGGTAGACCTCGCGGTCCCTGGCCCCGACACTGTCGACCTCGGCCAGCAACAGCAACAGAAGCAGCAGCAGGAGTAGCGAGAAGTAGGAGGAGGAGCAGCAGAAGAAGGAAGAGAAGGAGGAAGGAAGTAGAAGAGTGAAAGAGGAAGAGCTGCGGTTCGAGGGGTGCCTTTTGACCCTCTCGTCCCACAGCTTCTTCACGCCTGACCGACGGTTGTCACAACTGAGACCTCGGTCAGGCACTCTTTTCTCTTCGCCCCCTTGCCAAGCCCGTTTGTTATCTTTGGTACCGGTTGTTCTTTCCTTCGGCTATACCCTCACCCTCGAGGCACTTTTCTCCCCGGGTTACTCCTTCCGCCTTTGCTCTTCTTCGGTCCCGGCCTGGTTTCTTCCGGTCGGTTTTCTTCGGCTCTCTTGCCCGGTTGCTCCTGTGGTCCCGCCCTTCGTCAACGCTGGCCCCCGGTCGTTCCTTCTTTCTGGCCCGGCGTCCGCTCTTCTTCGCTTTTTCTGCCCGCGGCGGTTTCTCCTTGGCCGGCTGCTCTTTCTTCGGCTGTTCCTTCCCTCGCCCGGTTTTCTTCGGCTTTGTGGGTTCCGCCTCCGGTCCTTCGTCCCCCGGTCCTGCCCCCTCCCGCTGCGGTTGCTTTGCCCTTGCCTGGCCCCCTTTTTTCTTCTCTCGTGGTGCGGCGCTCCCAGCCCGGCGGTTGTCGACTCTAGCTGGGGCTATTCTTTCTTGTTTTCGCCCGCCTCGGTTCTTTTCCGGTCAAGTGGGCCTCTGCCAGCGGCCCTTCCTGCCCAGCCAGCAAGCCAAGCCTCTCTGGTTTCTTGGGCTGGGGGTCTGGGCCTGGCACGCCCCAAAGACCTTCGGAGAGGGTAGATAATTTCTGCATGGAGGCATCGGTGGACGGATGAAATGCGTGGTTGGACACAGGATATGTGTCTGGGAAGTCGCGTTTGGGCGTTTGGGCTTCGGGAATGGTTTTTTTGTGGTTTTGGTCTGGTCTCGCTTTGTCGTGTTTGGTGGTTCGGGGTTTTGTCTGGTGTTGGGATTCTTCTGTTTGAGTAGAGGTATGAAATGGATGAAGGAACTTCTTTGCTCTTGCTTTTCTTGCTGATTCTTGCATGCCCTTTTAGTTGCCATGCAGGGGACTCGGGGTCTGAGAACAGGGTCAAAACACGCTGTTAGGCCAAACATTCTGTTTTTACCCTGTTTTGACCCTTTTTTGGCCCTGTTTTGACCCTTTTTTGGCCCTGTTTTGAGCTGTCTCAGGCTGTTCCCGGGATAAATCATGTTCTTTTTTTGGAAGTGTTGAGCAACCCTATGTCACGATGTTAGGCTGAACAGAAAGGTGTAGTACAATTTCGCCCGAAAACTATCTTTTAAACTATCTGCATTGAAGGGAAAAGAATTAGAGCATTCGATTTAAAATCGAATTTTATTCAAAGATAACATCGCTCATTTTATTGATTTGTTCTCGTGGTAGTGTTATATTGGCTCTAACATTGAGATTTGGACTTTTTACATTACTTTTAAGGTTGATCCTTGGGTCCTTCTTAAGCCTTTTATCCTATTTGAGCTAACATTCTGTTCAACATGAGAGACTATAGCCTAAATAAGACTGTTTTGGTTCAAAACACCTTGCTCAACACTTCCCATGGAACAGAATTTTGGGTAGGCAAGCCTTAAAAGGCCATGTTTTGACCCTATTCTCAGACCCCGAGTTCCCTCTATAGTAACGTGATCAAGGTGACATTGCCTGCATTACTGCAATGCATGACGCAGAATGTGCGTAAAGTGAGAGCGCCCTCGTTACAACGCACCTTTTGCAGCTGAAATCGCTCATCCAGCACCAAAACCGGGCACTATCTACAAAGCTGCCCAACCAAAGATCATCGGTAGTAACAACAACCCTTTTCAATTCCTTGCCCCAATCATCCAGCACCAAAAACCAGTACAAAGCCTGCCCAACCTCAATCCACTGCGCCCATCGCCACCCAAGCTCCTCCTCCCTCAACCACGCCAGCCCGTATCCCGGCATTAGAAGGTCCAGGACGTCCATCGAGACGGCCCGCCCTGAACATAGCCCGCCCAAGACAATTTGCAACACTACAGATCGACACGAGTAGCGCCTTCGACATCTCTCCGTTACAAGAGGGAATCCGGCCGCCCGCGAGGCAGTACTGAGTACACAACAATCACAAGCCACAGCGAGAGGAGGCAGAAGGGGAAGAGGAGGCACACCGAGCACACCAGGCAGTACACCAGCTGGCACACATATCGCTAGCACCCAAGCCCGGTAGAGGGCGACTGGGCAACTGGGCGACTCGCTGGGCGGCTGAGCCCTTGATGACCTCAATGTCCCGGACGCCAATGGAATACCTGTACTTCCACCTCCCTGACCACATCCACCACACCACCTCATGGAGCCTGGCCGTTGTCGTACTCTCATGCCAGCATTAGCGCAGTACCTCATCGAGCTCCAGCTTGAAGAGGACTTTCAGCAGTGGGAAACCCACAGACACCAAGAGATTGTCGACATGGTGTCACAATGAGCCCTCTCTACATCAATACTTGGGAAAGGGGCATTTGAACTTTGTTTGAGTGGGAGGTAAGAGAATTCTGCATGACCACCGAAAAATTGCCCCTGCAACTTCCTTCTTGCATTATTGTGTCTTTCTTCTCCTCCATTTCTGAGTCTATGGCTTTTCTTCAAGTATTTCTTCGATCAACCATCTTATTTCGTGACAGATACACAGGCAGCCTATCACATAGCTACCCCTGCCTTTTCCCCTTGGGCATTCTTTTCCTCACACCACAATCTTGAAGCCAAGGCATTGTGACATCTCCTGAAGCGCCCTTATCTAACCTTGCTCCCATGTTATCGGCAAATCACAACGAGAAGGAGCAGGAAAACAAGCTCTCCAGTCATCTCAACGAACAGACTCAGTCATTCCAGGCAAGCACCAAAGGCGCCTCGATCTTCTCCCAACCTGCGGTGGTATTACAGGAGACCGTCAGTCCTCGGCATGAAACGCAGGCGGCTTGAGTTTTCAAACTTCCATTTCGTGGGAGCAATATATCTTCAATGTGCATTGTTCTGCTCGCATGTACGAAAGCCACCAGATACCTAATCTATCCTACATCTTCTGGTGTTTTCTCCAGTTTTCCCTCAAACCCACACAGCCGTTCGATAGCACTTTAACTCCATTCTCAGGTTCCCACATCACCGGCCAATAGGCATACCATCATGCATTCAGCGGCGCAGCGCAGCATTGATGATACGATAGACGGTCGCTGCGTACGCCACTGCCACACTCCAGCTCATCTAACCGGGGATTCCACCAGACATAAGGAAAGGGGCCGCCGGTCCAATTGCCGATAGGTTTCCTCAGCTGAGTGAATGCCTTTTTTTCAGCCCTACTTCACGGGATTCTCGGCAGATTTTGAGTATGGCGGGCGGTGGCGTCAATGAGACTAGGCGGTAAATCCACTGGGGTTGATTGAAGACGATGAAGTCAACCTCGACACGGCGTGGGGAGATGGTGGCTTCCCAGATCAGGAGGCGGAGCTCGAKGGGGAGGCGGGGGAAGGGGTGGAAGGTGGGAGGGGTTGTGGTCGGAGAGGTCGTCGCGGACATTTTGATGTCTTTAGGGGATTCTCCTATGAGGCTGCTGGCTACTTAGGGTAAGCTGCTTGTTGACAACCACGCTGGTAGTGCTTAACACGTCGGAAGTGTGGTTGGGTATTTTTCTGCTGGTGTTGATGCTGATTGTAGTAGCAGGAGACCCGGGATAATATAGTGTTCTCGGTTTCTCTGCTCGTCGAAACGAGCAGGTTCTGAATCACTTCTAGATGTTTTTCAGGGGAAGAAACAGGAAGTGTGAAGTGTAAAAACAAAGAAGGGTCCCATTTTTCACCGTCATCCTTGCCGTCCAAACAGCATCTTTCATTCTGGCTCACGCAAGTTCCCGATCGCATCAATCTTCTTCAACACCAAAACCCACATGCCCCCATCGGTCTTCCCATCCTCGCCCTTCTCTCCATCTCTACAACTTCTTCCCCAATCCATACTCCTCCACCCCTCCATGAACGCTCCATCAGTCCCTCCAGGTAGCCAATCCGGCGGCAACCCCAGGTGCACTTGACCACACGGGATACACACACAAATCTCCCTCAACTGCCCAAATTTTTCCCTTATTTTCGTTTCCAACGGGCGAACATCACGCTTCCTCCATACATAGCCCGCCCTTTCCGCTCTGAGATGATGAAGCTCAATTCTCAGCCGCTTAATCTTGGACGGATACTTGTAGAAGAGCCAAGATGACTGGCCGCCAATGTCAATCATATCCAGCTCAAAATTGACCCAGATATACCGACATGGAGGGCTTCCATACAGGCTGTCATCGAAGTGGCGCCGACTCAGCTTGGAGATGGCCTTTTCGTAGCCGCCTTGGAAATGAAGCCCTACGTTGCGGGATTCGCGGCAGGTGTGGAGGATTGGTGGTGGTGGTGATGGCGGAATTGGGGTGAATGAGAAGATGCAGTGGATGGGATCCCATTTTGGGCCGGGCGTGAATGCCCATTGTTCCCCACCGTCACCGTCATCGTATTTGTAAGTGCGCCCGCGGACGTCAACAATGCGCGGATAAATGGTTGCTTCCCATATCATGAGGCGGAGCTCGATGGGGAGCCGGGGGAAGGGGTGGAAGTTGGTAGTAGCCATCGTGACGGGCGGGACCTTTGAGCGACATGGAGAGAATAGAATGCTGTTGATAGGCAGGGAACACTTTTAAGCTTACCTAAATACCAGTTTGTTCGTCACGTTGATCACTCCCGCTTTGTTGCACCGCTTTTCCCACTTCTAAAACGACAGAGTCGGTGCAGAGTCACTAGAGGCATGTACCCTGCCGACTGACGTATCATGCCCGGGCGTCGCTGACATAAGCGTGCACGACTTAGGCAGCCACTCTCACCATTATATAGAGAGGTACATATGTCGGGCGATGCAGAAGTCATCGCAACAAACCACAACACCTCACCTTAACGAAATCGTTCAAGGACATCACCATGGCTCCCACAACCACCTTCCACCCGTTCCCTCTCCTCCCCCTCGAGCTCCGTCTCCAAATATGGGAATCAGCCATCACCCCACGCACCGTCTCCCTCCGCGTCGGCACCCACTGGCGCCCATTCACCGCCAAACCGGCCTACTACTACAGCCTCCTCTCATCCACGCCAACATGTGCACCACCACCACCAGCCCTCCTAGCGCTCCTGCACACCTGCCGCGAATCCCGCGAGGTCGGGCTGAAGGCGTCGTACCAGCGCGCATTCTCGGAATGGGACACGGACCCCGGAGACGACGTTCCACATCTAGATGTAGTTGTACGGCGTGCGCCAAGGTATCTCTGGGTGAACTTTGACTTGGACATGATCGATATCGGAGGGTTGGGTCTTCAGTTTGTGGAGCGGTACAAGAGGCAAATCAGGCGGTTGAAGGTGGAGCGCAATAGGACGACCACGGTGGCGAGACATGTATTCAGGGCTTTGAGGGGGGATCTGCAAAGGGAGGAGTGGGAAAAGTTGAGGGAGGTTGAGATTGTCGTTCGCGATGATGCGTGGTTTCCGGAAAGTTGGAGAGGAGACGGGATGTTTGTGGAAGGGTGGAAATTGGATGTGAGGAATCATGAGAATGGGACGGGGTATACTTTGTTGATGGAGAGGATGGGTGGTGATGATGTGACTTGTGGGTGAGCCGAATGGAGTTGTGAAGATGGGTGAGGTGCAGGAATCGGGTTGAGTATTTGAGATTCCTTGGTGAAGGGATTCACTTTTCCAAAAAAAGAGAAAGGGAAAAGAGCAAAAAAAAGATGGGAAATAAAAGGATGCCAGGTCGAAAAACGGCAAAAAAGCGATGCTTAAAAGCTTTGACCCCAACCCGATTTGAACGGATAACCTTTCGATCTGGAGTCGAACGCGCTACCGTTGCGCCATGAGGCCTTGTTGAAAGAAGGGGGTGGAACTGGTACTTATCAGTTCAAACCGCAAGCGGGAACGGAGACGCTTCGTTCCGCCTCGGTTGTTGCTGTTTTGACCATGTCTTGGCAGAATTCCGCCAACGACGAAACCGAACACTATTCTAGCCAAGAGAACGACTGTTGTCGCAGTCTCAACACCTGCCAACTGTGATATTGCGGCGACTTGGTTCCCGCGTGGCTCGCGCTTTGCATACCTTATGCATCGGATCGCGTTGCATCCGCTCATAGACATCACATCAACACATGATGATGCCTCGCTAAAATAGTCGCCAGTCGGCACAACCGCCGTGGCTTTGAGCGATCCGACGCTGAGGCTTTCAGCAGCATACCGTCCAGCGATCTAGGCCTGATTCAACATTGTTGATGATGCCACTTTCGGAGGTTCCCTTTGGGGCTGAAATTCGATAGTTCACATTGATTTCGGACGAGGTCATTGCGTCCGGGTAGCGTCCGGGGTAGCGCCCGGGGCAAACGCCTTTTTCTGCGGCCTCCCGTTGCAGCCACCACATGGAAGGAAACAACGGTGTCTTGCATCAAGCCATCGGCCACTGCTCCTTCCATGGCCGGGAGGAGGCTTTCTGCAGATGGGAGAAGGAACCACAGACGATGCCGTGGGCAAATGCGTGCAGCAAAGGCAGGAGCGGGCATGCCCCACTCCATGCGGGCCACTGCAGGTACCTGCTTAGCGCTGGATCCGCTGTAGGTAGCAAGAGCACTGAAGAGCGGTTGGTCAGTGCGCTGCAGCAATGTTCGTCCGACGTCAAACTCACCTTCAATCCTTCAATGTTTTCCATCGCGAACTTTGACCAAACTTGCTTTGCGCCCAGGACCATGAGTTGGCGACACCGCATTACGACTCCGAAGCTGCCCAATGCTTGAAGACTCAATCCCAGAACTGCGCTCGGATACCATCATACATCAAAACGACGAGGCCTCTGTCAGATTCAATAGTGCCATTCCTGATCACAGGCCCTCCGGATCCACGATGCAACGACGGCCGGGCATTCTAGACTTCTTTTCTCTTCTCCACCTTTTCCAACCTTGTCACCGTCCAATTCCTCCTTCGCCACTTCAGCTCCTAATTATCTCGTGGCTTTCTCCAAGCAGATGCCAATCCCTGGGCAGAGGTTGAATTCGGCAGCATGGCCCTCCTTGCAAGCACATCACTGTCGAGCACCACGTGCGGGTGACAGCTAGTCTGTCTTGGTCCTTCACATTAACTGATCTCCTGGCACTGGGGAAGCAGTACGCTAAAGTGTGGTTGCTGGTTCCAAGCTGATATCACTGACTAACGACCAAATCGTCCCAGGATAACCGCCGGTGCGACACATTCTTCTCCCTTCAGCTCCCATCAGGGCAGCATTGGCATGGTGTATCATGCCTATCGACTTTGTTGCGCAGCCTGTGAGTATGCCTCGTCAAGCAGAACACCATCATGGGTCTCTGTCAAGGATCGGCCAGTGTACTCGTTGTGATGGCCTTCAATAGTCGGGCTCGCTTGCTAGATGGACTGGCCACTCAACGACGGTGCGGACGTCACAGCATCTGGTCTTCATCACATCGACTCACGGAGATGCCGTGATGCCAAATTGAACAGAGCCATTGGCTCATGGCGACACGAGCATGGTGTACTAGTCTCCAGGATGTGGTTTTTTTTTTCTTGAACAGGCTTGTTGAGGTCGGAAATGCCATGTATAAAAGCCTCTTTCCGTCCTCGCACCGACACAACACATTCCATCACCATCACAATCACACCACCAGTCCACAGCACTCCCCGACACTCAGACAACGTCCATTCTCCATTGCCCATCATGTCCAACTTCGACTTTGTCCAAGCTCTCAAGACCTCCAATGCCCTCGGTGCTTCTTGGAAGTTGCCTGAATTCAGGACCTTGGGCCAAAAGCCGGAATCCGAGTTCCAGGTGCTCGAGGACAAGCATCACAACGAGGAGTCTGTCTTTAATCCCGACGATCGTGAGATTATTTCTCCCGAGGACTTCGCAGACGGTGGAAAATATCGCTGTAAGTGGTTGCAGACCTCCCGGCCTTTGACATTCCGGTGCTAATTCTTCTTGTCAAAAGCCATTGTGAAGATTTCCATGCGATATGAGGGTATGGGTGAAGATGATGATCGCTGGGCGTAAGTTGAAGACAGCCCCGTCACATAAGTTGCCCACTCACTAACGTGCATCTCCGCCAGGATTGGCACCGGATACCTTGTTGCGCCCGACGTCCTTATAACTGCTGGCCACTGCGTCTTCCACCACGGCGATGGCGGCCAAGGCCTCGGTCGTCTCACCCATATGAGATGCTTCATTGGATATGATGGGAAGAACTCGGTTGGCAAACCACCCGTCCAATTCCGCACTGCGATTATGGTTGTCACGACTGCCATGTTTGTCATTGACGGTGCGCGCAGCAGTGACGTTGCCTTCGTGAAGGTCGATAGGGCCTTCGAAGGTAACCTGAACTTGTTCAAGTACCAAGACACCCCACTGAAGGCCACCGCCTTGTTGGGAATTGTCGGCTATCCCGGAGACAAGCAGATGGATGGAGAGCGAGGCGCCCAGATGTATGGGCTTGTCGATGAAGTCACCTACGACCTGTCTACCAGCAAAACGAAAATGCTTGAATACCGCATCTCGACGGCTGGAGGTAAGGAACAACTCGGGAAGCCCTTATTAGCATTGAAGATATTCTAATTACCGGATGCTTTAGGTCAATCCGGTGCCCCTGTTCTCAAATTCAAGTTGCGCAGCGGCAAGATAGTGCCGGACGTGGTCATTGGTACTCATTGCTACGGCGGTTCTGGCAACAACTCAGCCAGCGTCATTGGTGGCCAGTATGGTAACGATTACAAGACGCTCATGGACGGTCTCCAGAAAAACGGCAGCCTCTCTATCACGGATATTAGCAAGGGACTACCTGGTGTTCAGCCTGGCCCTGATCCCAGGCCCGAGCCCGTTGCCGAGGGGTTCCTTGACATTTTGAAGGACATTGGCCGCGTCGTTACGCCCATCGCTCAGCAAGGTCTTTCCTTCGCTTCGCCCTTCCTCGGCCCTCTTGGTGGCCCTGTGTCCGCCATCGGTGGCATTGCCCTCGGTGCGCTGAGCAAAGTCTGCGAAGAGTCTGCCTTGGACGAAGACAAGACGCCATCATACAAGCTTCAGGACGGTGTGGCCCAACGCGCTGTTCTGGCAGAGGCTGCCCTGCAGACTGTCCTCCGGATGGAGCGCAGTCCGGCTAACAAAGGGATCATGGACAACATGGCGGCAAAGTATCACGGAAGTGGATTCGATGCCGACAAGGCCAACAAACTTGGCGCCAAACTCGTTCCCCTCATGTCTCAAGCTGGTCTCCACCTTGCCATCAACGAGAATCTCGTCACCAACAAGAAACAGGCAACTGGCGTGCAGAAGATCAAGCCGCATGGACCTGAACTCATCATTCCGTCAGCAGATACCCAGGTCGAAGATTTCCTCGATGCCGCCGCCCAAGCGGAAGTCAAAACGTGGCGAACGGTCGGCAAGGAGGATAAGTCCGAGGCTGAATTCTTCAATGATCTTACTCAGTTCCTGGCCACGGGCTCTCAGGCTCCTAAGCCCGCACTGATTTCCCGCAATCGAGCAGACCTCACCCCTGGCCAGAAACAGCTCGAGGCCTATCTGTCCAGAAAGACTGGCAACGAAGCCACCGACCTCCCCGTCCGCCCAAGCCCTACCGATAAAACTCGCCCAATCAGCGACGCGCACGCCGCTGGGTATCTGGCCCATCGCGCCATCGTTGCTGAGTGCGCCCTTCAGGCTGTCTTGGAGGCCAAACAGACCGATCTTCAGGACAGCGTTATCCTGGGCGACGCCACCTCTGCCGAACCTGAATCGTTCTTTGACGGGCTGTTGAAGACAGTGCAGATGATGGGATCAGCGGTGGTTAAGGTTGCTCCCAAGGTTTTGGACGTGGCTTTGCCCATTTTGATTGACACTGTTAAGAGCCATGCTCGTGCGGAGTCTATCTTTGATGATACTCCCAGCGTTCCTGTTGGCCCTCCTGCACCGCGCTCCAATGGTGTCAAGGCTTTTCGTGGGGGCTTCATGAGTGTTGATGGGTTCGTTAATGGCAAAGAGAAAAACCCGGATGCGCCCCCTTTCATCCCGGACCACCTTGCTCCGCAAGTCTGAAGGGATTCGGAATTCTCCTGGGTTCGAGGGGGAGTGTCTGTCAAGTTCTGACGGGTGGATGTCTGTAATTGTGGAGGGTGTCTGTGAGTGCGCAACAAGGAGAGTATCGTGGCTTAGACTGGCTCTAAGCATTTCTTTTTGAGTGTCTTCTATAATGTTCTTGGTTGAGTTCTGTTACTGGTTGTTCAACACAGTCCAGTACTGGTTTGTTTGTTAGCTCGAGACCTCAGGTCTACTTCCCTGTGTTTTCATACCCATTGATGCGTTTTGTTCCATGACCAAAGCCTGATCTATCTTGAATATGCCAAATGCGATACTGAATATGTGATGTCAAATCTTGTTAATGCATGTTCGATCAATCCTTTAACATATCTCATCCGTACCTACCTACCTCTAATAATTTTAATGCGTCCTTATAAGGTTTGGGACACCTCGGCATCGACCTCGTCCAAAATACCAGGTGTACCAAGGTAATAAACAAACCAGCATTAGATTGCATTCCAATGCCGCTTTTCCAGGCCCAGCATGCGTGTCCCTTCGTTGTTTTGCCCTTGTTGACTGGTTGCCCTTCATGTCCTCATGCGATGTTCTCTCCCATTCCTCTTGCCAACACTTTTTTCACTCTGTTGGCTAAAACTACATCTTCTATCACTCGCCCCTCAAACGCCATTGCCCTCCCTCTGGCGCTCCCTCCTCGCACTCGTCGGCAAGGGCAACAGCCGATGCAACCGACTCACAATCTCGACGTAATCCGGCTCATTCTCTGGCGTAATCACACCATGTCTCACCAAGAAGTCGATCATAACCACCGCACAACTCGGCTTGAATTCGAACCTCTTCATGGCCGCCATCACATCATTCGTGTCCATGACGGCCCAACTCTCAATATCTCCGGGCACCGGCTGGAAGTTGAAATCTCTCCCCCCATCAGGCAGTTCCAAGTCATAGACGTACAGTACGCCCGGGTTCACCAATCCTTCTTGTCCTGGCCCGGCGCGGGAGTCGGAGATGTTGAGCCAAGTCACCGTCCCCGCCGCCTTCGCATTCCGCCTCACGAAATCCTCGTCCAGCGCGGACCCCGCTTCCTCGACTGCTTCCCGGACTATACACTCCCACGGCGTTTCCCTCCTCGCCACGCCACCCGCCA
Organism: Neurospora sp. LNF1-1; assembly: GCA_009805225.1. Lineage (NCBI taxonomy): Eukaryota > Fungi > Ascomycota > Sordariomycetes > Sordariales > Sordariaceae > Neurospora > Neurospora sp. LNF1-1. The sequence goes on from RAOM01000090.1 coordinate 23,815, forward strand.
CCGCCTGGTCCAACCGCCCCGGATAGGTCGACTTCCCACGATCGCGTCTCGGAATCCAAAACCGAAAGTCCTCCCTTTGTCCATTTTTTGGTCTGCTGTAAACGGTCATATGCGCCCCCCTCCCCACCATCCCCAACAATCCTATCGCCGACCGATCCACGCCCACATCGAACTTGGCTCCAACGATAGGGAACTGCTCCCCCTTTTTCCTGGGTCCCAGAATCTTGCAAAGGACATTATCCTGTCTGGCCAGCTCGATCTGCTCGTCCAGGATCCGCGAACAGGCCACTTCCCAGGAGCCGTGGTCCTCGGGGAGCAGGTCCTCCGCAGAAGGCGCGAGAAGGTCGACTGCTTGGTTGGATACGTCGTGGTAGAAGTGCTTGGTCCACCGCATGTTACTGACGACGTGGTGGGTGAGGAGACCGTGGGGGGCCGGGTCGTAAGGGAGGTGGAAGGTCCAGAGGGTGGAGAGGGTGCGTGAGTAGGGGTCTGAGGCTGTCATGGCGGTGTCTACTGCGGAGGGGGCTGGAGAGGGCGAGAGGGAGGCGCGGGAGACGGTGGTGGAGGAGAAGGATTGGAGGTGGGGGTTTTGGTGGCAGGGGTAGGGGAAGCTAGGTGTGATTTGGGGTGGTTAGCGATGAGCACGGAAGAGGTTTGAGGCCGGAGTTGAGGCTTCAACGGGTGCTGAGGGTCTGGTGCTGAAGAGTCTGATTCGGGATTGGGATAGAGGTTGGATGCGAAACGGAAATGGAAATGAACATGGCAGTTGATGACTCACTTGTCGCAGTCCTTAACCACGTCAAGGAGGGTTGTGGGTTTGGTCATTGTTGCCGGTGGTGATGCTGATTCTTCGACTTTGACTTTCTGAAAGGGGTGAATTTCAGGTTGAGCGTCGTTTGGAACTTGTGACCACCTTCGTTTCATGATGAAGTTCTTCTGGGAAAAGAACAAGGAGTGTCGTCAAGATGTGGATCCAAGATCTTATCTCTGGCGCTGCCGATTGGTCGATCTTTTTCGGGTGCCGGCAAAGGGACAAGGGTTCCTCAGATCCTGTGGGGCGCCGTGTTAGTGCAGTCCTAGATCTGGCTGTGAGTCTGGATGATGGATGGAAATGCTGTGATAACCGAATGGCTCTCTTATTGATGATGATGGATCTGGCCAATTTAAGAGAGAGAGAAGAGGATCGTTGGACGAGGTCTTACAATGGTCTTTTATGTAGGCTAGGGCCTGACCTAACATGTCGGATCAGAGCAGGAACGAGGATGTCCCGCATCACTGGAAGAAATGGGTGATGACGACCCAACAGAGAAACTTGGAATCTGGAAGCACAACGGCAAGGAAAACATGGGGGTTTCCATTACAGGTTGTTTGTCGATTATTACACCATCGGAGAGGTCCTTCTTCCTTACATCCCTTAGGGGAAGCACCGCCTCTTGTATTCCACTTCTTGCTGATTTACATCCTCTCCCGCCTTCCTTTTCCCCTTTCTGGGCACTTTCTTCTCTTCCTTGCCTGCTCCATGACTCCCCTTCTCTTCCCCTCCCACCCTTTCCTTTTTCTCCCTTTACCTTCTTCCCTTCCACCTCCGTCCCACTGTCCTTTACCTCTACCCCCTTCCTTCCCCTCTTCATCCCCCCCTCCTCCTCCACCTCGTCACCCTCCACATCCCTCGAATCCTTCGAGGTATCTTCTCCGCCTCCGCCTTCACCTTCATCTTTGCCGTACCACGTCCACAACCCCCGATAGCGACAATGATCGCACAAATCCGGTATCGACTTCTCTTCAGTCCTGTGCTCTTCGTACATGGCGGTGGCCGGAGCCCATCCCGTGTACACTTTGGGAGGGCAGCAGGGTTTGACTCGATTGCGCTGGGGATAGGCGGTGGGGAGGTGGCAGGAGGGGCAAGTGGTGCGGATGACGAGGTGGCACATTTTTTGTTTTTGTCTTGTTGGTACTGATAGGTAAGGTAGGTGGATCTGTTTGGAGATATGCGAGTTTTGTGGCTTCGATTTTGGTGGTGACGATGATGATGAAAGCGGAGGGGATGTTTTGTTTTGTAACTGGGCTGAGAGTCGGGAGTAAATGGGTGGGTGCTTGAATTACCGGATTATATGTGTTTCTTGTCAATTGAAGATGAGGTACGGTACTGAGTATAGATGCACGGCTTCTTGGGGAGCTTTCGAGGGTTCTGGCTCAAACTGGAAGGGCGTCGTTATAGTGGACAAAGAAAGGATGTGACAAGTCGGTTGCGGGTGGTGGTGGTGAGTGTTGTCAAAGACGGGCAAATGCTGACGTTATTAGGGCAGTCTCACTGCAAGCTTTTGGCGGAAAGAAAGGTAAGACACGGTGAGTAGAAGCAGGGGCATGTCCTTGCTTTAGCTCATCAAAGCACAGATGCAGAATGGACAGACAGGACGTTATATCGAACCGATAACTCTCATTAAACGCCATGTTATGCTAACTGTCCTCGCTCAGGGCAAACAGCAACAGAACCTAGAGGTGCCGTCCAACCGTCGAACTGTGAAGAACCTCAATACCTGTACCGCCATGATAACCGATGCTAGAAATCCGAGCCATAAAAAACCGAAAAGACTGACTGACTGAAAGAAGGGTATCAAGCAATGGACCGAGACGAAACATGAGCCGCGAACTCCACGCCCTTGTTGTTCCGTTCCAACTCCGCGGCAAACAAGTACCAGAGACACACGATTCAGGAGTGCCGTCAATCCTCCCACCTATCCTATGTCCTCCGTCCCCGTTGCCGCCAAAGAAACCGAACCAAACTGATAACCCCTTCGCTGTATGATGTGATAGATGCCGCTGACCAATACTCCCCTTGCTCAATGCCCACGCTAAGGCAAATAAAGCCAATGCCGATGCCGATGTCCGATGCCGAAAGTGAGACGTTGAAAGAAAGAAGATGATGCAAGAGAAGTCCCTCAAATCTCCCCCTCAACATCCTCCTCCTGCTCCCGCTTCAATTGCTCAGCAGCCTCCACCTCGCTGCTATTTCCCGCCTCCTGGTCGCTCGATCCCATTTCCTCGTCCTCCTTATCCTCAGTCTTGACCTTGATACCGCCATCACTTTCCTCACCAGCACTAGCATACTCCATCTCGCTGTCCTGGTCCTCGTGCTTAACCTTGGCAGCCTCTTCAGCAGCCTTAGCAGCAGCAGCAGCAGCCTTGGCCTGGGCCGCTCTGCCGCGGGGAACAGCAGTCTTCTTCGGGGCAGCGGCAGAAGCAGCAGCAGCGGTAGTGCGGGCCTTCTTGGCCGGGGAACCCTCTTTCTCGGTGGTCTTGGCGGAGCGGCCGCGTTTCTTGGTTGCGGGGATGATCACTGGCTCGGCTTCTTGCTCTTGCTCGGCGTCGCTGCTCTGCTCGGACTTGACGGCGGTCTCCTCCTCTTCGTCCTTCACTGAGACCTCTTCGTCGCTGGGTGTCTCTTCCTTCTTGATCTTGGTCTGAGCCTTGGTCTGCTTGGTCTCCTTCTTCACAGGCGCAGTCTTCTTCACTGCAGGCTTCTTCTTCTCGTCGGAAGCCTCGCTCTTGACGCTCGACTTCTCCGACTTGTCGGACTTGTCAGACTTGTCGCTCTCAGCCTCAGACTCCGACTCGTCCTTGACCTCAACAGCGGACTTGGCAGCCTTGCCGTTGGCCTTCTTGCTGGGAGTGGCGCCGTTGGCGGCTTTGCCCTTGGCCTTGGGCTTGGGCGGGAGGGGGATATCTGGCTTCAGCTCGGAGATCTTTTTTTTGAGAGCAGACCAGGCGTTGGAGGCGCTGCGGTGGTTGGCCATGCCGAGGTGGTTGGCGAGTTTGACGTAGTCGACCTAGGAGGGGTTAGCATCGTTGGGTGAAGGGTTGGTGGGTTGAGGATGAGGTGAGGGGGAGGTGAGGTTGGGTTGAGGGTGGTGAGGAGAAGATGAGTGGTGATGGAGGGCGATGATGCATGGAAGAGAGGCATGATTGGGAATGGTGAATGACGGTGACAAAGAGGAATAAGAAGAAGATGATGATAAATGATGACCATGATGGTGATGATGGGAGACAAAGGAAGAAAAAGTGCGACCTACCACAGGCATTTCGGGCATGCACAAAAAGGACATGACGAGAGTGTCAATCTCACGCGAGGTGAAAGGACTCTTGTCGGAAGATTCAACCTTGGGAGGCATCTTGATTGTTGATTGATGAAGTGAGAAAGCAAAGTCGAGTGTGGACGAGTGGTGACCTTGGCACGGAAGAGGTGGCAAGGAAGTTGAGATTGTTGATGGATGATGGAAGAGTTGAGCACGGAAGAGGTGCGAAGTTTTGAAGAAAGTTGTGCGGGTGCGAGTTCGAGAATTGGAAAAGTGGTGGTGGGAGGAAGAGGCAAAAGGAAGCGTTGGTGGAAGATGGGAGGGTTCTTATACTCTGGGAAATGGTGCGGGATCCCGGGATGCCGTGAAATTTTTGGCAAGTGTCAGACCGATGTTGAACCAATGTCAGTGTGTCGGGGCCAGGTGTCGTGGGCTGGCAGACACCATGAGTGTGGCTGGGAGGTTAATATGTGAAGGGGTTTAGGGTGGGGAAATGGGGCAGGAATTGTTGGGACGGGAATTGGGAATTTCAGGTTCGCAGAAAATTGGTTTGCAAGAAGGATGGTGATGGCAGGCTGAGGTGGGAAGTGAGAATCGGAGCGGGTGGTGAGAGATATCTGAGGCGGTTGGTGGTGATGCCAATCCGGTTTATCACAGCTACAGCACGCGCACGGGGTTGTTTCGACGGGGAAAAAGTAGGAATGACTTCTAGGCATTACGCGCGTGGGTTTAACAAGTTCAAACTAGCAATATCTCGTTGTTTTGGCTGACGATTGTGGTCTTGGGCGGCGTGGTCAGCTTGAGACCCAACTCACCTCCAGCTTGGGGCAGATCACCACGACGAGCCGACCTCGGTAGCATCATGACAACGGGCAGAGGCATTTACCGGACATTGGCACGGCACGTCATAGCGAATATAGGGCACTGTATTTCACCACTGCTGCCGGGTGTCAAACGATCGCGGCAAGGTTTGAACCTGATCCAGAAATGGGTCCTACCAGTCCAGCATTTTGTGCGCAATCCGATGGATGCGACACCACGATCGAGACAATAATTGATATACTATCATTCATATCATGGCTGTAGGCTTTCCATAGCAGCGAATTTGACTGGGGGTTGCAATATCGTAGAGTGTCAACATGGCATTTGGGCTTCCACGCCCGCCAAGACTTCCCCTGGCTCACATCAACATCAGAATTCGACCTGCGATGCTTCCACGGCAACGACCTCAAGTCATCCATGAAAATGGCAAGCCAGTTCGTCATTCCGCTTTTCCATTGTCATCCAGAAACAAAGGCTTGGTCTTGACGGTGATGCGGTTGGGTTGTTTGCATCCAGTTCTTGCTGTGCCAGATGGAAAAGAAAGACTGGAGTTGAAGGTCCCGTCGTCCCCAACCCCGTCACCATGTCAACACGCATGCTCTCCAGCGCCATCGACTGTTTGTCGGTCCCATGCAATGCACGTCACTGCCGTCCCCAACCACCTGCATCAAATCAACCTTTGTCTGCCACAGGTCCCGTCGCCAACCCAGGTTTTCACCCGATATTATGGCCGCTTATGCACCTTGAGCATTTGAAGATTCAATAAATTTTCATCCTATTGTGCGCGCACACCGGACAAGCAGACCGCATCGGTCCAGACTGCTCAGCTCCGCGCACGTCACCCTCCTAAGTGGAAGTCCACTTCACTGCATAAACATCGCACTATGTACATCCATCAAAGAGAACTATTTACATTAAAAGGTGTGGGGTATCCTTTGCACATGAAACAACATAAAAATGCCGTCCTTTTCATCGCTTTCAATATTCCATGCCCCATACTCTTGTTCCATCGCATTCCATCCAAGCAAAATCCCAAACGCAAATGCAACTCCAACGGGAAAAAACAAAACCCATCGCCGGTCATCCACCTGCACATCCAGTGAATGCCACACTCACATCCCCATAATCACTACCTTAATAAGCTCACCTCCTCCACCCCCTCTCCCTCTCACCACCCCCCATCACCCCTCCAATACCCATTCCCCCACCACCACCACCACCACCAGACCCCGCCCCCGAGTTCCTAACACAAACACTAAACAAATCATCCACAAACGTCCTCACTACATCTCCCTCCTTCTTCACCTCCACTTTACTCACTCCGAGCCCAAGCACGGCGCTGGCGCTTACCCCGTTGTACCCGTTGTACCCGTTGTAATTGTTGTGCCCCGCACCGCCGCCGCTGCCGCCGAAGAACGGTCCAGATCCCTGCTCTAGCGCTTGAGAGAAGGATGGTACTACGCTGCCGAGTGATTTCCCCTGTCCTTGGGATTGGGGAGAGGTGGTGGGTGGGCTGAGGGCTAGGCCGAAGTCGGTTTGGGATTTCGGAGAAGCTGGGCTGGGCTGGGTTGGGGACGTCGGTTGTTGTTTTTGTTGTTGGGACGTGGAGCTGGTGTCGGATCGGGATGGCTCGGAGGCGGAGGTGGAGGCGGAATGGTCTGATGGGTCAGAAAGGGGGAAGTTTGTGAACGGGGAGCGCCGTGTTGGGCTGGTTTGGGGTGGGGAGAGGTGGCCGAGTTGACCCAGTCCTTGACCGAGGCCGTGACGGATGGTGTGGTTGTGGTTGTGGGGGTGGTGGTGTTTGTCGCAGTGGTTGATCACGCATTGCTCGGATGGTTGGTGGTCGCCGGGAGATTGTGGGCTGCAACTGAGAGGGTTGAGCGGGTTGAGAGAATCGAGGCCATCGAGTGGGCAGGAGCTGCGCCTATTGGGATGGCTGTGAGAGTGAGGGCTGGTTGGACTGGTTGTTGACAGCGTCAAGCCCGCTCCCATCGATCCTGACCGCGACCTCGACCGCGCACGCTGGTTCTTCTGATCGGTATGCTTATCCCCCGAAGTACTCAGGAGCCGCCTCTTCTTCCCACCGTGCAGCATCTGCAAATCAAACGCTCCTCCTGCGCTCCGGCTGTGCTGATGGTTGCCATGATGATGACCGTGAAGACCATGGCGATGATGCGGCGACGTATGCGGTGGTGACCTCCCGTGGCTACCGCTAGAAATGGTCACCGCCGGGGCGGAGTCGTCGACGGAAACGGAGACTTCTTGCGAAATCATGATGCCACCGTAGAAAAGTTGTTGTGGCTTCTCCCCAGCCGGTGTAGTCACGCTGCCGGGAATTTGTTGCCCCTGTTGATGCTGTTGCTGTGCTGAGCCAGGCGATGGTAGAGGGAGAGGAGAAAGTTGGAGAGGCGATTGTGGCTGCAGCTGGATTTGGGTCCTTCCCTTATTGTCGTCCGAGTTGATGGTGCTATAGACGTCCAGGGAGTGGGTCGATATGCTCCGATTCGAAGAAGGCTGGCGGACGTGTTCCTTGCTGGAAGAGACGAGGGATGAAGAGTCCATGTCCTCGCGCTGGTGACGCCAGGGGTGGAGGTCGTGAGATTGGTGGTTGGGTCGCCGCCAGAAGGGTAGGATTGGCCCTGGAATCGATGAAGGAAGCCAGGAGGATAACCATGCGGGAACTCGTCGCTTGTCGACGGCAGTTGATGTCGTCGGCAGGTCGTTCAGAATCGGGTAGATCTCGCGATGGACGGACCGAGCGAAAGCGGCGTGGTAAGGCGAGTTCTTGTGCGCCAACTGCCGCACCTTGAAGAATGGCAGGGGAGTGAACTCGAATTCCGGGCACTTGACGCTCTTGTGGATGGGAATCATCATGCAGAAGGCGAGCATGGAGCAATCGATGGCGCGCGAGTCATTGTCGGGCGATTTGCACGGCACCTGGGAGACCTTGGCCACCAACGTTGCCTCGTCAAAGAGAGTGTCGTCGACAAGTGATCGGAGGTCCTTGATGGCGTCGTACAGGATACGGGCGATCTTGGCGTCTTGCTGGGGGATCTCTTCGCTGTGTCGGAACCGTTTAAGGAAGTAGGAGATAGACAATCCGTCGTGGCGTCGAAGGAAGGCGAGGTCGGCGGAGTCGAGTCTTTCGATGGGCAGCTTGACACTCGGGAGCAAACCGCGGGCTTCTTTCCGGACCATGACATCGAAGTGCTGGACATCCACCCTCGCTCGGATGGCGAACAAACCGACGTGTACACCCGGATCCAGCATGGCGTCGTGAGTGTATCGTTCCATCGACCTCAGTTTCTCCTCCAACTTGCCCGTCCGGATCTGCATGCTGTTGTTCATAATCCTGCACACCTGATGCAGATCGGCAAAGATATGTCCCGACGCCTCCAGCTTGTCAATCGCATGACTCCCCTGCACCCTCTTGACAAGAAACATCAGTGAACCATGACCCTGATCGCCCGTCTGGATCATTCCCTTCTCCACCAAATCCGACAAGTTCTTGTGCATCTCCGCCATCGATGCCGATGTCGACATCTTCTTATCATGTCCAGCACCGGCACTGGCATCCGAATTCCTCTTACTATCCGCCCCATGCAGTTCACTCGATATCCCACCCGTCGTCAGAATCTCATCCCACAAAACGCCCGCTTCGTCCAGCGTCATGTCCATTTTCGCCGAGAGGTCGACAGTCGCCAAGCAGAACATTTCCCGGAAGATGACGTCGTAGTCCTCGATGATTTTCCCTTCTTCGTCGATGAACTCGATGCCCATGCGCGCTTTGCGCGAGTGCGAGGTGGAACTGTGCGGGAGGGAGGCCAAGTGCAGGTCCATTTTGTCGACCATTTTGGAGATGAGGTACCAGTCGCGCGAGGCTTGGTAGATCCAGTGGAAGAGGGGGTGGCCGGTTGAGAAGAGGTCGTGTTGGGTCTGGCATTTTGTTAGCGGAGGGGTCGAGGGGATAAAGGGGGACGGACAGGGGAAGGGGAAAGGGGGTTTATTTACCTTTTGAAGGAAAGTGGTGGTGATCTCCTCGCTGGGGAGGTTACCGTCCGGTGTGACGAGGATTCGGCCATGGTCGTCGAAGATCGCTGCAGCGAGAGTGATCTTTTGCGCTTTGCTGGCGTAGACTTTTCGGATTCGACTGGAATGGATGGCTACGCCTGCCATGACCAAGCAACTTGATATCGCCTGTTTCTGGTGGTCAGCCCCCTTCTGTTCTCTCCTTTTTTCCATCATCCCAAGATGTCTTCTAGAACTCACCAAAAAAGGAACCACAATAATCGTAGCATTATGCGCCACCATACTCCTCACGTTCTCCAAACTCTGCAACCTATACCTCGTCCCCACCGCCGCACACCAATGCATGCCACTGACACTCCCACTCAGCACCACCGCGCACCCCAATCTCTTCCACCAACTATTCGTCCACAGCGCCTTGAACACAAAAAATAGCGCCAACGCCACCGTGCTCGCAAACACGGCAATCACCGTCGCGCCCACCACGTAACCCGTGTCATAGCTGCATGTGTAGTTGCGAATAGCGGCTGAACCGAGGTAATGCATCCCGCATGTCGCGCCGCCTGACAGTGCACCAGATAAGAGGATTCGCCACCAGGTGATGAGGGTGGTGTTGGCGGTGATGAAGAAGGCTGACAGCAAAACGATGATGGGCACGAAGAAGGAGGCGGCGGTGATGCCGGCGTGGTAGGCGATTTGGAGAGAGACTTCGCCGTGGTGGAGGATGATGGCTCGGTTGCCTATGTAGTGCTGTTAACCCGTAGACAAAAAAATTAGTGAGGTTGTAAGAATCAATGGGGATGGGATGGGGGAAGAGAAGGAGAAAATGAAGCTTACCATACACCAAATACTAACACCACCCAACGAAATCGCCGCTCCTATCAGAAGCAAAATGTTGTAAAGACCTCTGTGTGATGTCCTCCTGTTCATCAACTCCAGCGTCGATATCGCTCCGCACAGGCTGATGATGTAGCTGAGGACGATGGTGCCCGGCGATAAGTGGAAGGGAACGACCTGGCCTAGGTACTTGGCCAGTTCCCGCAGATCTTCCTCATGTTGTGTCTCGTTCATTTTGTTTTCGTGTTTGCATTCGTTATATGCGTGTTTCGTTTCGATGGAAATGTTTCAGTTGGTTCGTCCTGTCCAAGGATTGTTGATGATGATGATGATGATGATGAACGATGGACCATTACATGTGGATATTGATAAACGAGGTGATCTGCACCAATGTCGCGTGGCAGCGTGGTATAGTAGAGTGGTATAGTTGGAAGTAAGCTTAATGAAGCTTAAAGCTGGCTTAGTAGCTTGTGGTAAAGTGGAAGTCGTAGTTGTATGTTATTGTCGTCGTGAATCCAACATGCCGAAAGGCAATGTCAGAGGCGTTTACGCCGTCATTGGTTGGATTGGTCCTGGAGATGTGAGACAGTGAGATAAAAGAAAAGCAATGAGTGGTGTGATATTGTTCAGGTATGCTTGGTCGACGTCAGTGAAAGGAATGTGTGTCGTTCAGTTTGTTAGACCTAGTAGGTAGTCGTAGAGGTAGATGTCTGGAAACACCACAAGAAAAATTTTCATGATAAACACAAGCAACAGAAACAAAGCAGGCAAGTGTGTTCGATATATCATTTCTGTAAAAGCCACCCCTTGCATGTGCCTTCGCTGCAGCTGGCCTACTCCAAAGCCGGGCCCATCCCCGTTTTCATCACTAGAGCAGACGGCGACCTTGTAGGGCACAGGGGTGTTCCTCACTCGAATCCACGTGTAGCCAACCCAGTGGGAAAGGGGTTTCTCTTTTTCCTTTTCCTTGCAATCGGGGGAAAAGGTAGGGTGTGTGGGCTGTGGCTCGAGAGTGGTTGCCGAGTACTACCTCTAGTCGGCGACGTGTGATTCGGCTGCTGGGGGAACTTTTGGCCATGACCACGAGATTCGTGTGAAAAGACAGATTGTCTCTGAGAGGATTGTGGAAGCGTTACCGAGGATTAGGGCGTGTTTGGATGCCGGCTCTGAAATTGGGTTCCGAAATGTTCAGACCCTGTTTTTTCAGCTCTCCCCCAATGGCCAATGTTGTGCTTCTATCGAGACCATCCATCCTGTCCAGTAAACTCCAGGCGGCCACGATCGGCTATTTCGGCTCGCGTATCGGTACAAATTATTGGAATTGGAAATCGGGGTCGTTGACACACCATCGATTCGCCAAATGTTAGAAGCCGGGGACATCCCAAAGTCCGCCTGCTCTCGACGTCTTGGCAGCTGAATGACGGGGACAGGGCATGTTTCTGGGGAGAAGAAAAAGTAGAGCCAAGACACTTTTTCTCTTGGCGACTTGACCTCGTTCTCACTTGCTCCGAGCGAGGGCTCGTGATTCTATTCGTTCGGCCATGTCGTCGTCGTCGTCGTCTCCGGTCGTCTCCACGTTATACCCATCGCCAAGCCAGCTGCGATATCCGAATGCGAGCTGGGATCCATACGGGGGTGAATGGAGATTTTTCCATCGATTCTAGCGCCGGTGGATCGCCTTAACCGATCGCAGAGCATTGGCCCCGACTGGGTCCGGTTGTTCTGGACTCCATCCGCATCGGATCCCCGGCACCGGCACGGCGAAAGGCCCGGCGAATTGCGAGTGAGCTTTGCCCTTTCTGGGGGGGCACTTCCGGAGCTTTGATAGCGCTTTGACTCGCAGACTCGAGGACCCCTGAGAAAATCCGTTGATCCGTAGGTTGAAAATCATCTCGGCAGAACAACACGTGCATCCATCCAAAAGCGTGTCGATCCGAATGTCTGAAGCGATGACAGACTCCAGACTGGACTCCACTATCATTCTCCAGTGCAATTGTCCCTTCGGTCGAGAAGTACTGAACCGGCATGGCTTCTTCCCACTAAAACACAATCCAGATCCATCATCGCGTTAACCGAGATGGGGCTTGCACAATGGCAGGCCTCGAACATAGCGCATTGTACTTCGCTGTAGTGCTGTAAGCCATGTACACCTCGGCACGCAGGTAAGGAAGGCTCCGTGGCCGGTCCCAGGAAAAAGCAATGGTACCTGCATCCCCTCTGCGACACCTGCATGACATCGGTGATTGGCGATTCGATAGACATGGGCCTCGACCTTCGGTTGCTTTGGATATCTTATCGAATATGAGAGTGGTGGCGTCCAGTGTTTTTGGATCTTGAGAATCTCGTGAGAAAAATGAGGCGTGCGGAGAGGAGAGTTTGAGAGGCTCTGGTGGTTTATTATGTCAGCATTCACGGAACGGACCACGGGACGGCACGGAAAGGAACTCCGGCGATATGTCTTTCATATCAAATATTTCAAAGGAAGCAACCAGGGACTCGAGGACTCGAAGGACGACACAACGGGAGATAGACATGAGGGGAACTGGGGAAGGAAGGACCTGTCATTTTTCTTTTCTTTTCTTTTCTTTTCTTCTCTTTCAGTTCTTTTCACGAGCGACTGGGGTCTGGATGCAAATCCCTTGCATCTCGTAGTCCGGAATCTGAAATCTGACATCAAATATCTGACATCTGCTCGCATCTGACGACACTGCCTTGGGAGATGACTGCGGCATGCAACGTGCAAGCGAATAGTGTAGTAGGTAACTCGGACACTCCGGGGGATTGCCAAACCTTATATTGCAGTATCAGGAGCTGGCTTTTGGCGGGAGACAGGGATTTGTGAACCACGTCTGGAGATGCAGTTAGGGGACTTTTCTGCACACTTGCACAGCTGAGAGATTGATTACTGTGCCCGCTTACCTACCTACCCGAGCTGCCTAGGACCAGCGGACATGACCGACGACATCATGAGTTCCGAGATGCCGGTGGTCTTGATGTTGGTGTTCGGGAGACATTTGGTGTATTATTGCTCACCGTTTTCCTGCAGTTCCTTCCCGTCCTCACGTCGTCTTGTTGCATACCTGTAAGTAGTTGCATGGGAGCCTCAATGCAAAAGGACAACAATGCATCTATCCTATGCCCGATCACTTAAAAGGTCGAGAAACCTGAAAATCAATCCGAGATGATGTGAGTGCCTGATGATGTTGAATATTGGCCGTGTCGTTGATGTCTATACCAATCTGTTGTTGTCATCACCGGTATCAAACATGCCGTTGCCCGTTTCCTTATAAGTTCCAACCCTAATCTAACTCCTTTCCCCCCTGACCTCCTTCTGAGTACCATCCCAACCCAGCCTTGGTGTTGGTACAGGTTTTGTTTTCAGATGTCCCACGCGTTCGAATTGCAATCTTGACCGTGCGCAAACCCGTTCACAAAGCCGCTCCCATCCCATCCCGGCGTCAATTGTGCCCGTAATTCAGATACCATCAACCAATACTCCAAACCAATGTCGTTGTGTGTGTGCTCGATGGGATTTCGTCCTCCTGCACAATCTGTTGTTCTAAACGTCCGTCCTCCTCAGCATAGCTTGTTCCAGTTAGTAACATCCCACAACCCACTTTTCCATCGCTCGCAAGGGGACAGGATGGGAAGGTCACCCAAAGGGGCGTGACATAGACGGCGAGACAAAAAAAAAACAAAAAAAAACTTACCAACAGTGAAATCCACCTCCGCCGGCGTGATGCTTCCGCTGGTCCCCGGGTCCGAACTGGTATTTCCTCCCTGCGCTGATCCCACAGAAAGGTGCGAGTTTCCGCGCTGGTGCATTGCCGGCCTCACAATTCCCACTCCCTGGGCTGGGCTGTTCTCGGCCGCAGGAGGGGGCCCCTTAGGCTTATTCTTCTTCTTGGCCTCGCGCTTAATCTCCCTTCTGTCCTTCCTGATAAAGTGTGCGTCTCTTTTGATTTGGTCTTGGACTATCGGGGCGAGATTGCTGAGGACGGTTCCGAGGAGGGAGACGTTCTCGGCGTCGCGCGGCACGATGTGGCCGAGTCCGTGATCGTACATGACTGAGGTGACGGGGTCGCAGACGTTGAATAGGGCGACTGCAGATGAGAGGAAGGCGTCGTCGCAGCCGAAGATGTGGAGGGTCGGGATGCCAATGACTGCGCCGACTTCGTCGGCCAGTTGCGCGGTGATCTTGTTACCTTCGAACTTCAGGGGCGGTGCGCCCGCGATGAAGATGGCAAACTTGATCCTTCTCTCCCTCCCCTTCTCCCTCATGCACCGCTCCTGCTCTTCCACGATGGCGCTCGCGGCGACCATAGCGCCCTCGCTGTAGCCAAGGATGGCATCGATCTCCGGGTCGTCATCGATGGTCTGGAACACCCCGTCCAGAGCCTCGCGCCAAGCCTCCTTATGCCAGTCCTCCTCTTTGGTCGCGCCCTGCAGCTGGCGCATTGTGTCTTCGGGGTTCAGGCCACGCGGCACGTGGCGCAGCCGGCGTAGAGTTTCGAAGGCATCGCCGTTGGAGACGTCGAGGAAGCGGTAGAGAGGGGGCTTGCCGAAGTAGTCTTCCCAACCGGTGGGCGGGGCAACTTCGTGTGTGCCTTGAGAGTAGGTGAAGGAGCCGAGACCACGGCGTTTGAATTCTTCGGCGAGAGGACCGAATTGGACTTCGAAGTTCTGTGAGAGCTGTCAGTAATTGATGTCTTATCAAAGTACAATGCACCAACTGGCATAGATGCAGAATGGGGAGCTGGCTTTGATGGCAGACAGGGGGGATGCAGTTAGACGACATCTTCTGGTGTATGTGCAGAATAGGGAGCTCTAGTGCAAGAGAAAGGGGGAGAAAAACAAAGGAAACAGGGGGGGGGGAATACGGGCCTTTGCGCTGCCGTAGGCTCCGGGGAGACAGAGAAACTTCATCTTGGTTTGCTTGTCTCGTCGTGATCTTTCGTCAATTTAACCGTTATCCTCGGACAAAGGGTCAGTTGTTGGCCACAAGAAGAACAAAGCGATGTTGAAAGAATGAAGTGAACTTGACACCCTTTCCCATCAATTGTTGACCCTTTATGCCGTCATTATGACCGACCCTTATAATAAGGAAGGCGCGACCGAGGTTGAAAAGGGAAGGCGCCCTTCCCTTCCTGGTGTTGTTAGGGCCATTACAACGGGCGTTAGTTCGTATGATACGGCAAATATCAGACGACGAGATCCCTCGTTCGCGGATTTCGCGTCATTATTCTGTACTGTCGACGTTTTCTCAGATGATACTGCGTCGTTCAGCCCATATCTGGCCGCCACAAAGTCGAGCCCATATCAGACGGCGACCAAGTCTAATCCCACAAACATACCTTAGTCCCGATTTTTCGAGACTAAGAACTGCGCGGTTCAAACCATCGCAAAACATGGAGAGCATGCCTGGCGTGTTCGTAGCATTAGCGCCATGCATTTTCCGCCCCTCCCATCAGTAGATAGATGTTGCCATTACTTTCGACTAATAGCCTCATTGAATCATATCATCATCTTCGATCAGCATCTATTGTAGGCTTCAACAGATCGTTGGGGCAGGAGACGTCGGAGATTTACCGATTTCGAGGAGACGACAGGTTTTTTTTGCCGCCGGAAATATGTAGAGGTAATGTAATATGCTCGTGGAGGCGTTATAACATGTTTCTTTGTGGGCAGGAGACATGCTATGCTGGCGGACAGATGTAAGATGACACTCGATTTAATTGCTCTCCTCCTCCCCTCAGTGTCCTTTTCATCCCTTCCCTACTACCACTGGACCACTCTCTTTTGGCTGAGCCCATGTGTGCTCTGTTGGGAAACACCTGAGGAGTGTGGCTGGAGCTTTGTTTTCGGATCGTGGCTTCGAGTTCCAGTGTTCTTATTCGAGTCGTGTACCGGAGAAACTCAAATTACCGTATAAACTCGCCAAACTGGCAAAAAGCTAATGCCCCGAAAACCTCTTTTTGCCGCATAGTACTGACGGGACTGTACGGTGCAAGCCCAGTCCTGTACATTGAAACGCAGGCAAGATAGTGGTGGGTAATGTTTGGGCCTTTTCACTAACAACGCGCCGCTGTCTGCGACCTGATGTCCGTTGAGCCGTAGACATATCGGCGCTTGAAGGGGTGATTTGTTGGGGGGGGGGGGGGCTTGTTTCTGAGTCTCCCGAGTTCTCGCCAAATCCAGAAACGAGCTCCCAGCTAAACCTTCCTTTCTGGGCGCCCATCTGCCAATGCCTTATAGTACAGCGCAGTGCATCTGCCTGGCTTGCATAGAGCCTCGCCTTGTTGTGGCTGTGAACCAGTGCAACACAGTGTTGAGAGTCGAGAGCTTCTGGTTTCCAGTGATATCCTCTTTCTTCTCTTGTCGTAAGCCTGACGTCGCTGTCGTCGTCGTCGTCGTCGTCGTCGTCGTCGTCGTCGTCGTCGTTCTTGGTGTTTTGCTGTAATGGAGATGCCCAGATGGCGTGTATGGGCGGCGGCATGGTCTGAACGGTCGCCAGGGGGTGGCGGGGTCGGTACGCGTCGTGTACGAGTGTTCCTATTCCTGTTTGCGATTATGTACTGGTCAGCACGATGATGATCAGGAGCATTGCTCCGTTGGGGACGTCCGGGGAAGCAGAAATCAGGACACAAAAGCATAGAAGTAAAGGAAACAGCACACCACAGGGCTAGATAGACTAGTGTCCGTGCGGGCCTCTTCAGCTTGGTTCATGGTGGAGTACCGTAGTGGGAAATGCGTTTTGTGACCCGACATGGCTTGTCCTTCTTGGACAATAACCTGGGTTGGGTCCGAAACTTGAAATTTCTCAAAGTCTCAAAGTCCTTCCTTCCCCCAATCTCATACATCCCCTTTATCAACGGAAAGAACCAGCCATTTTTTCCAGAAACAACCAAATGGCTCAGTGGCCAAGTGGTTATCAAAGTAGTTCTTCATTTCTTCGTATTCGTGACATGCTCCGTTCAATTCCTATTCGTAACCAACTCTTTGAAACTATTCCGAGACGATTAAATGCAAACCTTCGACTTGGTGGCCTTTAAGGTACCACTAAAGTATATAAGGTTATACCCCCTATACTTTTGACTTCCAGGAGTTTAGGAGACAATGCGTGGAAAGAAAACAAGAGGCAAGGCTTGTTGCAACTCAAGGTTTCCCGCTTCGGTAGGATCAGAGAAATAGTTGGCGTTCACGTGGATGTCCGAATAGCTTCTTGTGATCGTGGTCCATATTTATCACTCCGGCACGCAGGGTTGAAGGTGTCCGACAACCACCCATCTGCTCTTCGACGGCTGCTAAACATCTGGCAGACCGTGAACCCTGTTTTGGGCACTATCCCCAACTCTAACGCCCCGAGATTACGTATATGGTGTGCAGCCCCGCGCGAGCTGAATACTAAGGGCTTGCTTATAGCTCAACTATGTGCTCTGTGGGCTTGATGCTTACTGCCCACGCCTGATGGCAGGTCCGGAAGTTGGAAGGGCAATGCATGTCGTGAGCGAGGCAAGCATTGTAATCGGCAGGCATCGAATGATCGGGAGAAAGTTGGCGCGAGGCAAGGAATATTGTTAAGGCGAAGGTGCTGTCGACACGTCGAGGTGGAAAGAGATGGTTCGAGACAGACAGGTCGTCGCGTTCGTGTTGGGTCAGTTGTTGGTGGAGGGGGCGAGCTGGTCTGGGTTCCGGGGTCAGAAAAAGAACCCGGACGCGGTTGTCGAAGCAGAACGACAGGTTTCAGAAGCAGCTTGGTGTCGGGAAGGGATCAGTCGAGTTCAATCCTTGCGGAACTTTTCTTCGAGCGTCTGTAGGTGTCACGAGGGGCAGGTCGGTTGCGAGACATGTGATTTGGATTTTTGCCACCATCGTGATAATGGGTTGGGAGATAGATGGCCGTGTCAGGTCGGGTTGTCGGCCGAGAGACTGCGTTGTAAACCAGAAGGCATGGGGAGGCCGGTTGGAAAAGTAGCCCTCCAGCCACAGATTGTGTTCAGTCCTAGAGGAGGCTTCCTAGAGTCACAGTCTAACTCCGGCCATCGGTGTCCGATACTCCGATCCAAATAAAGTGGCGTGGCCATGTTCCTGCACAGGCTGCATGCTGCATCTAGCAATAGTCCTTTTATAGCTGGCACATGTTTATCTGATCACATGTAATCTGATCAAGGGTTTGCAACGTCGTGGCTGGCACTTGCCTCATGTGCTGACCAAATCCGCAGCCCTAATCTGCTCCCCTCATATGTTGCCCAAATGTGCTCTATCATTCTCGGCGCGAGAAGTGGAAGAATCTGAAGGCCGTACGCCAGAGGTTGTTAGGAAGCCTTGATGGCCATATCCGCTTCAGGGTGAAGTCAGCAAAACCGACCTCTCTAACCGTGAAGTGTGGTCCAGATACACATATCGAAACCACGTGGTTGAGTGCCTGGTTGTCTGATGGGTATGGCTCAAAGGGCTGAAGGGTTCCTTGGTGTTACTGTAGGAGCACGGGAAACTGGGCTCGGGGTCTGCCAGAACCGCAGGCAGCTCGGCGAATGATAATGTCATTGAGGTGGCTGTGGTGCTTTAGGCTTGGAGTGTTGCAAAGATTCGAGCAGCCTGTAAGTAGAAGATGGCATCTTGCTTGCGAAGATGGGGTGATGGTCGAGTCATCGGGCATATATAACGGAGGCAGCAGTACAACGTGCTGTGTCACGTGAAGTTGACAATTTTGTCCGATGTGCGCGACATGAAGGCTGAGGTCCGATCGACGCTGCGTCTGCTAGATCTCCGAATCTGGTCACCATGCACGAACATTCTCTTCCTTCCTGCCCCCGTGCTCTCTTCAGCGGTTCGGAGAAAGGTATGGTGTTCCAAGTCGAAGGAAAGCGATGTGAGGAAGTGAAAGGAAGCAATTGTAGTGATAGGATGCTCGGGATGAGTGAAGTCTATGCCGCTTGTCTTGCCGTTGTTGGTTGGTAACTCGTGGATCTTCCGTTGAATTGGAGTCTCCCAGAGAAAAGCCATGAACGAGCCAAGTCCGGGAAGCGATGATGGGCAGTTCCGTCCAAGATCCCTGCCACCCCATGCTATGTAGTTCGGCAGTAACGGCTGCAACAGCATAAGCTGCTTATAGATGTCTGCAAGCAGCTATGGGATGACCTCAGGCGAGAGAGAACGTGATGACCCGACAGTCTGTCACCTGTTGACCCCCAAACTCCCTGTGGCTGTGCCCGTGGCTGTCAACTCTTTAAAAGAACTGCCCCTCGAGACTCACTACTCATCTCATCTGTCAGACGGTTAGCAAACGCCTCATTGACGAGGGAACCACCAAATCGACCGACGCTTCGATCAAGCCACCGTCAAATTTCCAGCAGCCAATCTTCGTCGTTGATGGTCGTCGTTCTCTTCGGCCCTCGTTAAAAGGCTTCCCTCTCTTTGCACCTCACTTAATCTCTTATCATTTCTTTGCAGTCCGTTTCATTTTCATTCTCACTTCCTCTCATTTCATTCCTCTCTGCCCAGATTTCCAACAACTTGTCACAACACACCCGGGCAACCAATCAAAATGGCATCCCGCGACCCTAAAAACAAACCCGCCGCCGCCGGCCCGGTTCCCCCGCCCAACCAGCAACCCTCCGGCACCCCGGCCCCGGTAGCAATCATAGGCATGTCCTGCCGCCTACCCGGGGGTGTCTCGACACCAGGGGAGTTTTACCGGATGATGTGCCGCGGACGAGATGGGTGGTCCAAAGTTCCCAAAGACCGATTCAACCAGGAGGCGTACAACCACCCGAATCCGGACCACAAGGGGACGTTCAACAGTCAGGGCGGGTACTTCATCAAGCAGGACTTGAGCGGGTTTGACGCGGCGTTTTTTGATGTTACGAGACGGGAGGCGGAGGCTATGGGTTAGTAATACTTTCTCTGCTTTGCGTTTGTTGATGCTCGGAAACAGAGAGCAAAGGGGAGAAAAAAAACAAAGTGGAAATGGGGTGGAGAGAAAAGGGGAAGAGAAAAAAAGAAAGAAGGGGGGGGGAATTGGAGCATATGAAAAGGAGAGACGATGGCTAACAGAAACCAAAAACAGACCCAGCCCAGCGCCTCCTGATGGAATGCACCTACGAAGCCCTGGAAAACGGCGGCATCCCGCGCGAGCACATTGCAGGTACCCGCACCGGCGTTTTCATCGGTGGGAACTACGGCGAGCACCGAGGCTCGCATATGCGGGACCTCGACACCATGCCCTCGTTCGATGCAACTGGCAACCAACCGGCTTTCTTGTCCGGCCGATTAGCATACTACTTCAATCTGCATGGCCCGACCTTCACCGTTGACACGGCTTGCTCTTCATCTCTGCATGCTCTGCATCTTGCCGTCCAGTCCATCAGAAACGGCGAGTCTGACGCGGCAGTGGTGGGAGCGAGCCACCTTATCACTCAACCGGATATATGGGTGTCCATGTCCATGCTTCGTCTCTTTTCGGACGCAGGACGGACGTACGCCTTCGATCACAGAGCCAAGTCCGGCTACTCCCGCGGCGAGGGCTGTGCAGTGATCATTCTCAAGGGCGTCGAACAGGCGCTCAAAGACAACGACCACATTTTCTCCGTCATCTCCCACAGCGGCATCTCCCACAACGGCCGCACCGTCGGCATCGTCGCCCCCTCTCCGGACGAACAAGAACAGCTTTTGCGTGACGTCTTCACAGCCGCCAAAATCGACCCGCGCGAGGTCGGCTTTTTCGAAGCCCACGGTACCGGCACGAAGAAGGGCGATCCAATTGAGGCCACAGCCATATACAACGCCGTCGGTCAGCATTTTACTAAAGATGACCCACTGTATATCGGCAGCAGCAAACCGAATGTTGGACATCTTGAGTGCGCGAGCGGACTGGTGTCGGTTATCAAAGGGGTGCTCTCGCTTTATTACGGGTTCATCCTGCCCAATGCGGATTTCGAAGAGGAAAACCCGGAGATTCCATTCCATAAGTGGAACATGGCGGTCGCCAAACAGCAGAAGCCTTGGCCGGGAACCAAGAAGTATGCATGCGTCAACAACTTTGGGTTTTCCGGGAGCAATTCGACGTGTATCTTGGCTGGGCCACCGATCCATCGCGAGATCGAGCTGGGCGAGCATGGCGCGTACATCACTCCGAGGCTCTTTGTGCTGTCGGCCAACGATGAGCAGGCGCTGAGGGCGAGTATCCAAGAGCTGGGTATCTGGCTGGAGCAGCATGCCGAATTGTATCAGACTACCATGCCGCGGAATCTGGCGTATACGCTCTGCCAGCGAAGGTCGCATTTCCCGTGGAGGGTGACCATCGTTGAGACGATTTGTTCTGGCCTTGCGGGATCCCTAAACGGACACGACCTCACTCCCATGCGCGCTTCGTCAGAACAACCACGTCTGGCATTCATCTTCACCGGCCAAGGAGCGCAATGGTATGCCATGGGCCGCGAGCTCTTGCAGACCCATCCCGTTTTCCTAAAGGCCATCAAGCGAGCCGATGAAGCTTTGCGAAAGGTGGGCGCTGATTTCTCCATTTACCAAGAACTCACACGGGACAAGGAGACGACCAAAGTAGGGCAGGCGCACATCTCCCAGCCCATCTGCTCCGCTGTGCAGTTGGCCTTGGTAGACCTGTTGGACTCATTCGGCATCAAGCCCGGTGCGGTCGCGGGCCACTCCTCCGGCGAGATCGGTGCCGCGTACGCAGCTGGCGCGCTGACCTTTGAAGGAGCGATGGAAGCCGCTTACTACCGCGGCCAGATGATTGTCGAGCTGAAGAAAGCGCACCCCGAACTCAAAGGCTCCATGCTTGCCGTGGGCTCAGGTGCCCAAGACTGCGAACCTCTTCTCCAGCAGATCAACACCTCGGGATCCAAAGCGGTAGTGGCTTGCGAAAACTCGCCCTCCTCCACCACCATATCAGGCGACGAAGCCGCCGTCGACCGGGTCGCCGAGCTGTTCCAGAAGAAGGGCACCTTCAACCGCAAGCTCTTCGTCGACGTCGCCTACCACTCCCCGCACATGGCCTTGATCGCCGACAATTACCTCCGAGCTGTCTCGCACATTCAGCCACCTGCTTCGCGTTCTTCTTCAACCGTCGAGTTTTACTCGTCCCTGCACGCCCGCCGCCTATCCTCCCTCTCGGAGCTGGGACCGTCTTACTGGGTCAATAACCTCACGCAGCCCGTTCGCTTTTCCACAGCGTTGCAACACCTCATCTCCGGCTTCCGGCCGGATATCCTGCTCGAAGTCGGTCCCCATGCGGCGTTGAAAGGGCCGATAATGCAAACCATCAAGTACCTCTCTTCTCCTTCCCGCGGCACTTCCCCTTCTACCTCCAAGCCGTCCTCCGGGGCTCCCTCCCCGAGCGCTGCCAACATCGCTGCAACAGCCACCAAACTCACCTACCTCTCTGTCCTCGACCGCTCCAAGCCCGCCGCACAATCTGCCCTCGAAGCGACCGGTGCTCTCTTCACCCGGGGCTATCAGGGGCTAAACTGGTTCAACATCAACCACAACCGGGAGGAGCACGAGCGTCCGGACTTGGTCGCGGGGTTGTACAGCTATCCCTGGACTAGGCAGTCGTATTGGACTGAGAGCAGAATTGCGAGGCAGCATCGGTTGAAGCCATTCCCGAGACATGATTTGCTGGGCGTCCTGGCAGATTGGAGTTCAGATATTGAGCCTACTTGGAGGAATGTGTTGGGTGGAAGGGACTTACCTTGGTTGAAGGATTATGCTGTCCAAGGCCAGGGTCAAAGACGAAGGATGGTCTTCCCAGTGTCAGGGTTTGTGGCCATGGTTGTGGAGGCGGCGGGGCAGCTGCATTTGATGAGGCGAGAGGGAGATGTTGGGCCGAAGGGGGCGAGCAAGTTTGAGGTTAAAGACCTGAGAGTGGAGGAGCAGCTGTGGTTGGAGGATGAGGAGAAGGAGTACGAGGTGCTGCTTACCATCCGGCCTGGCAACGATACTGGCCAGCCAGACTCGTTTCGAATCAGCTCGTTTGAGCAGAGTCGCGGATGGCATGAGCATTGCACAGGTTTTGTCACGGCTGACTCTGCCTCGCCTGTCCGCCGCCAGCCTATCGGCTTGTCAAGGCCGCGGGCGCAGTCTCAATCCAAGACTGTAACCTTTGAAGATGACGCTGTCACCTCCGCCTCTTCCCTAGACGGACAGTCCGACTCCGCATCTTCATCCCCCAAACCAGCTTCGTCCTCGGCCTCAGACAGTGGCTCCATGAACGTTGACATTACCACCGAAGCAGACGGGTCAGCAGCCCAAGCCCAAGGTTCGACAACCCCCGACACACCCCCCTGCTCCGGGCACAGCGCTTCTGCCTCCGCTTCCCTCGACAAGAGGAAGCTCGAACAGAAGCTCGAGCACGCGAAGCCCACACACCCGCATAATCTGGAGCTTCACTCAAGCGAGACTATCTACGGTCACCTGGCTTCCTCCGTCGGTGCTCAATACCCCAGCGATTTCAAGACTTTGACCGAGGTGCATGCGAATGAAAACACCGCCGCGGCTAACTGTGTGGTGAGAGAGACCAAGACGGAGATGCCGTTGGAGCATGAGACTGGGTATAAAATCCATCCGGCGGTGTTGGACGGGTTGTTGCAGCTCCCTTTGTTGAGTTTGGGTGCCGGTGGGCATGATAAGTCCGCTGGAACGTCATACTTGCCAGCAGCGATCAGACATTTGAGTATCAGTTCGCGATTGAAGAAGAAGCCCGGTCAAACCTTCTGCACTCACTCTAACGTAGAGGACAGCAGCAAGGGGGGTGAAGCAAGCTTCATGATCGAAGCCTTTGCTTCCCCAGGCTCCGAGACCGCGGCGATCTCGATCGCTGGGTTGCAGTTTGAGAGTCTGGAAGCTCAAAAGGAGGAAAGTGGTGGGCCGAGGGAGTTGTGTTTCCAGGTCAGATGGGAGGAGTTGAAGACTGGAAACAGGCCCGACGCCGATAACAGGGATGATCACCAGGCCGATATAAAAGAACCAAAGGACAAGCCCACTCGCAACATAGCAATCATAACCGAAACACCCAACCCCAACACATCTCCACTGATAAAAGCTGTCTATAACCAGATTGAGGAGCAGACAGGAAAGCAGGCACGGATCTCTTCCATACAGAAGATCGCTGACTTTTCCAACTCCTCCTTCCTGGTTCTCTCCGAACTCGACCAACCCCTCGTCAGCTCCCTCGCCAATGAGAACTCTGCTGCAGAAAAGCAATTAGACCAGATCAAAAAGCTTTTGACCACGTCGCCGGGACTGCTCTGGGTAACCCGCGGCGCAACCCGCTTCCCAACCTCCCCGAATTCCAACATGGCTCTGGGTCTGTTGAGGACGGCGAGGAGTGAAGCTTCAGCGGTTGCTGCCGCATTGGATTTGGATCCTGAATCGACACTTTCTGCTGAGCAGCAGGCCAACTTGATTCTTCAGGCGTTCAACTTGTCCGTCCTCTCCTCCGCTTCTGCCGCAAACGACGAGAAAGATGCCGAAAGTGCAGAGCTAGAATTCGCGGAGGAGCAGGGCAAGCTATACGTCCCAAGATTGGAACCTGATCAGCGGCTCAACCTCGAAATCGCCCGCGAACTCGGTCCCTCCATCCCCTACACACAGTCTTTCCATCAAGACTCTCCCGAGGAGCTCAACGGGCTGAGGCAATTAGAACTGGCGCCCAGCCAAGGACCTAAGGGTGGGCTGGATAACCTCCACTTCGAAGACCGCCCCGAGCATGTCTTGAGAGACGACGAGGTAGAGATACTAGTAGCGGCAAGCGCAATCACTCTCGATGATGTCGACTACATCCAGCAGGGCGCCTCCCACCACCACCGCATCGCGAGGAGTTGTTCCGGCACCGTCTCCCGCGTTGGTAAGGGGGTTCATGAGGTCGCTGTCGGCACCACCGTCTGTGCCCTAGCGGAGGGCCGGTTCGGCACGCACGCCCGGGCAAAGGTAACCAGCGTGGTGCCGCTGAGCAGCAGCGGGATAACGCCCGAAGTAGGCGCCACGATTCCCGTCTATGTCGCTCGCGCGTGGCGCGCCCTCGTCACCCTCGGCCACGTACACAAAGGCACCAAGTTAATGATTCAGCTGTCCGGACCGACGAGCGTTGCGGCGGTGGAAATTGCCAAATCCTTGGGCGCAGATACGTGGGTGTACGTCACCAACGACGTCGAAGCCGACACGGCGCGGAAGATGGGCTTTGCGGAAGAAAGGATGTTGGATGAGCGAAGCATCTATCTCCGGAGAATGCTCGATAAAGCCACCGGCGGGACAGGGTTCGAGGTGATCTTGACAGTGTCGGGGGGCAGGAATGAAGGCGAAAGCAAAGCCTGGCAATGCCTAGCTGACTTTGGCCGGTTGGTAGAGATCAGAGCATCAGGGACGCAGAGTTCGAGGCCGCAATTGAGCGCTAACGCGACGTTTGCGAGCATCGATATGGTCAGCTTGGCCGTGGGCAGGCCGCAGGAGATGCAAGAGACGTTGGCGGCCGTTATGCAAAAGCTGGAGAAGGGGGAGTTCCAGCCGCCGACCAAGACGCATGTTTATAAGGTGCCTGAACTATCAGCGGCGTTGGAGTGGGTGAGAGGGGGCGTGACGGTGTACCCGGTTGTGGTGGCTGCTGGAGGGAAAGATCAGGTTAAGGTATGTCATCTGGAGGAGGCTGTCAGTTTAGGCAAGTGGCTAACGAATAACAGGCAACATACCGCAAGTCGAGGGGTATCTTCCGGAGGGATGGTACTCATATCATCATCGGTGGCACCGGCGGCCTCGGTCGGTCGATGGCCAAGTACATGGCTGAGCATGGTGCCCGAAACATCGTCCTGCTGTCGAGAAGCGGCGGAGGAAGGGAGATGGTTGAGCAGCTGGAGGAGGAGATTGCTTGCCCTGATCTGCACATCCGGGTGAAGAAGTGCGACGCGAGCGATGAAAGGCAAGTGCGCGAGTTGGTGAACGACTGCGCCCGAGAGTTGCCGAGTATTTGTGGTGTCATCCACGCCGCCATGGTTTTGAGGGTATGTGCCCCGTCGCCTCGATGAGGATCCCAGCTAACAGAACCCAGGACGTCCTCCTCGAAAGCATGTCGTTCCCTGACTTTTCCCAAGTCATCCAGCCCAAATTTGCTGGCGCCTGGAACGTGCACAACGTCCTCTCAGATACGGGTGCCAACCTCGACTACTTTGTTGTCCTCTCCTCGGCCGCTGGCATTCTGGGCTCCCGTGGCCAGGGCGCCTACGCAGCAGCCAACACCTTCCTCGACTCCTTTGTGCAATACCGGGTCCGCAACGGCCTCCCAGGCACCTCCCTCGACCTCACAGCCGTCACCGACGCCGGATACCTCGCCGAGAACGCTGAGCGGCAGGAAGACATCATACGCAACTTTGGCAACGAGACCGTCTCGGAGCAGGAAGTCCTCGCCTTGTTGTCTGCCGCGGTTCGCGGTGTCAGCCCGCCCCAAGTCCTCACCGGCCTCAAGCTACACCTCCAGTCTGATGGGTCATGGCCGTACTATGCCTCGGACGCGCGCTTCACTCAACTCAAAGCCGACTCTCTCGCAGCCGCTGAGCGTGAAGGTCTTGTTCCCAAAGCCGCAGCGTCTCCGGGCAACGCCTTCCGGGCAGCCAAGACGGATGAGGAGGCGATTGCCATTGCGGGCCAGGGCATCCTCCAGAAGCTGTCGGATGTGTTGACGATTGACGTGGCAAACCTGGATGCGACGAGGAACATCACGAGCTACGGGCTGGATTCCTTGACGGCCATTGAGTTGAGGAACTGGATTGCCAAGGAGTTGAGGGCCAATTTGCAGATTTTGGAGTTGTTGAGTAGTGGAACGGTGAATGATTTGGCGGTGATTATTGTACAAAAGACGAGGGCCGGGACATGATAGATTGTATGATTGGTTTTGGGACGAGGTCTTTGGATACATAAATTTAGTTCCTTGAATTGGTCTTGTATTATAGTATGGCATAGGAGAACATGTCAAGATACCAGGAATAGACTGTCGATTTCGTTCTCCGTGTGTTGGTCCAGGAAGAAGAAGTCATGATGTGCGCTCGGGAGTTGTTATGGACAGAGATATCTCGGTCATTGGTGTTTGTTTGGTCGAGAATCGTGATGAGCACTGGTAAAACAACAAGGAGAAGAATGGAAAAGATGGCCGTAAAAAAAAAAAAAAAAAAAAAAAAAAGGTCGAGAAGAGGGAAGGGAATCCCCCCCCAGAGCTGGGTTGGCCACGACCTGACTGCCACAGCTGACGATGGGAGGAGAGGTGATTCAGTCTGATATTGCCGTGGGTTGGTC
Organism: Neurospora sp. LNF1-1; assembly: GCA_009805225.1. Lineage (NCBI taxonomy): Eukaryota > Fungi > Ascomycota > Sordariomycetes > Sordariales > Sordariaceae > Neurospora > Neurospora sp. LNF1-1. Next base: position 50,871 of record RAOM01000090.1, read on the forward strand.
AAGTAGACCTGAAATTGAAGTGATAAGACTTCTGGCCAGAAAGGCGGCACATTTGTTTGGGTTGTATCATGGCATCTTCTTGGTTGGTTGATGTCGAGTGACGAGGTTGACCAGAGAAAGTTGTCAAAGAACAGCAAGTGGAATTCCACTTGAGGCCTCGAGATGCACAGACCCCACAATTTGAAGTACCCCTGGCAGCTGTTAGTGCACTGGCCTGTTCGTACTATACTTTACCGCTACGGCAGTCACTCCGCTAACACTACCACATTTCTCGGCTGGCTCCGATGACCCCGCCAATCATTTGGTACGTACCTCTTGTCTCTCCAGCTCCGACCAAGCAAAACACAGAACAGCCATAACATATCACGGGCAACGACCAAAGCGCCCGAACAAACGACCATCTGAAACATAAATCTGTGCCCAATGATTTCCGTTTTTGGGTGACGGCAACATTCCCTTCCGTGGTGAGGTCGTGCGGACCAGAGGCAGCCCCGGGTCAAAAGACTCCCGTCGGGCAAGAGGCCGCCGTTAATCGCCATCTCCATAACAATATCCACTGTTGTCCGCTGTTTCAAGCAGTGGGCTGGGCTGCTTTAGTTCAACTCCAGCAACTCGAGTCCAGTCGAACCTCCTGTCTGTTTCCGACTCGCGATAATTCAAGACAACCACGATCCCAACCCGACCCGACCGCCCTTCTGACCAGCCACTGTCGTCACCGTTCCCGTCTTTTCGACATCCGACCAAGACACAGCCCCCGCGGCTACCCCTTTTGGTTGAACCACACGACAATTCCACGACAGCATCACGACGGCAACACTTGTCCTGCTGGCTGACAGGCAAGCAAGACTACAATATCTGGGAATATCCACGACATCACTTTACAACATATCGCATCATCATAAACCGCACATGGCCGCCCGACCCCACGTGGAAGCGAGGTCTCTCTCGACACTCAACTCCCTCGCCGCCAACCCCCCGCAATATCCTCACAGCGCCGATGTCAAGGAGTCGTTGACCTTGTACATATCACGAGTCCCCGGTAGTCGAGGTATGCCCCCATTCCCATATCCTCCCCTTATCTTGGTTATCTCTCGTTAACAAGCCGGGGAACAGATGTCATCCTCTCCCCCTTCCGTCCGCAGCGCAAGAACGTGACGGTAGAAGACATTAACAATGCTCTCTACCTGATACATCTTGACCTGCCCACGGACGAGCTCCTAGTCGACGAGACATCCACTGCCGCATCGCCTCGAACTAGTGGTGAGAGCGCGAGGAGTGTGATTCCCCGGAAACCGTTACCGCCTAGTGCCCGTGTCGAGATTCCGACTCCGAGACAACCGCCCGCGACCGCCTCTGCGACTCAGAACGAGAACAATGCGCCCAAGAATACGGGGCCGGTACCGACCAGGTCGCCCTCTGTTAGACGTACAGGCTCTGTTAGACGTACAGGCTCTGTTAGACGCCCACAAGCTCCGGCCACAGAGAGGGTTGAGCGGGCTGTAGCTGCTCAAGCGCCTGTTGCTGGGAATGATGGATACAGACAGAACCCCATGTTCCAGCCCAGCCCGGTTTCCGAGCCGCCTTCGAGACCGGCACTTCAGCTCCCTCCCCCGGCCGAGAACCTAGCAGCCATGCGCCGCCCCTTTGGCCCACGACCACAGACCGCTTTGACGATCCCCGAGGAGCCGCCGATTAGCCCTGGAACCACCACCCCGACAAACAACCGACCCATCACACCTACTGATCAGACACTTTACACTCCCACTTCCAACATCCCCCGACCCGGCGATGGGATCCTCTCCCCCCCTACGGTCACCCGTGCTCGCGCCCCCAGCAACTCGAAACTAGCAGCAACAATCCCTTTCACCCTCACCCTCATCCGGCGGGATCCTTCGACCAACCTCCAGTGGAACGTGGGCAAGATCTCTTCGTTTGAGACGAACATACCTACTCCGGAGTCTGCGCATCCGGATCTTGGTGAGCCGCACCACGATGCGTCAACCACTGAACAACCGCCGCCAATTGCGACGCAGTTGATCGATGTCCACTTGGAGACCTCGGGGTATGCAAAGTATAGGGGGATGCCCAGCCGCGCGAACATTGAGGCTTTGCGGCCGACGTCCCCTCAGTCCTTTGCCCGGACGCTACAAGGCTTAGGGACGGGTTCGGGTAGTACAAGTGGGAATGGAAGTCTGGGGCCGAGTGGAAGTCCGCAAAAGCAGATCATGGGTGTAGCGCACAGGGAAGTGGAGGAAGGGTTTCATCGCCAGGTGGTAATGGCCTACACCAAATCCTGGACCTCGGGCTTCAAAGGCGCTTTCAAGCGACACTCCCGGTCAGGTTCCGCCTCTGCCACCGTCGGCGATCTTCCGGGACATGCTCGCCATGGCAGCTCCTCAACAATCGGCTCAGCCGACATATCGCCTAACGAAAACCAAACCCCCCAATCTCCTCCACCTAACCACAACCGCCAGGAGTCTATGGGTGGTGGCCAACTCATAACCCAACCAGGCCCCAACCTCCGCCCAAAAGGCTACGTCTTCCTCTCCCCCTGGCTAGGCCGCTGCGAGTTCCGCACCGGCTCCACCGGCCGCTCTCTAAAGTGTCGCCACATCCTCGACGAGCACACGGGCGGTATCACACAAATCGACCCAGCCAAACTCGCCCAATCCGTCCGCGACGCGCCCACCATCGGCCAATCCCGAGGCGACTCCCTCAGCTCCGCCATAACCGGCGCCAAGCCCGTTTCCGAACTCCGCTTCAACTTACCCTCCGAACCACGCTCCCCTGGCGCCGGCGGCGAGAACAGTACTCAGGCCGGATCGAAACGCCATCGATTCACCAAGTTCCTAGGTATAGAACCGCCCAGTTCAGAGGACGAGTACTTTGACGACGAAGATATCATGGATTCTCTGGCACTGGGCAGAGAAGATGCGGGTGGAGGAAGTAGGGGGAAGAGAGCGAAGCTGGGCAAGCTGATTATTCATGATGAGGGACTGAAGATGCTGGATTTGGTGGTGGCGGCCAATATGGGGGTTTGGTGGAATACGTGGGAGAAGAGGTTTTAAGAGACCGGGGGGATCTGTCGAGGGGAGGTTTGGGTGGTATGAGAAGTACGGGGAGCATCTGGGAGGTGGAGAGGAGGATTAGAGAGGGAAAGAGGGCTCTGTCGAAGATGGTAGTTTTGGTAAGGGGGTGGAAAGGTTACCTAGGAATGGAGAAGACCGAGTTTGGTGGGTGAGGAAAGGAAACAGTACATAGACAGCATGGCATAGATAAGATACCCATAGCATGGCATGATGGATGAATTATGACTGATGATTTGAGCTGGAAATGTCCTTTTTTCATTGCCGGTGATTTCTATGGCGACTCTGATGCTTGTTTCTTAGGTATTCGATGGCAGAGAGGCAGCTGAAATACGTAACTATCAGAGGTCTCGGGAATAGAGTCCTTGTAGGGGTATACATAGTATAGGCATATTCAGCCGGCAACAAAACACCAACGGTCAACCATGGCCAGGGTTTTAATAACTTCTTGGAAAGATGGCCAAACATGGACCTACCATGGAAAAATGGTTTCAACGTAGATAGCTGCTTTTCAGGTAACAGCAAAAAAAGGAGCAGCTTCCGACCCGAATGAGACTTGGTCGTCATTCGCAGCTCAAGAAACGTGATGCAATTTCCAGGAAAAACATTACTCAACCCCCAAAGCGGCATCTCCAAGACATCAATCACCACCTGAGTCGAAGAACTTAAGGGCAAAACCCAAAAAAGACAGAGCAGGTATCGCGACTCGAATGAACATAGCAGCGAAACAAGTAAGACATATCCAGGACAAGCAAAAAAGGAAGATCATCGTCAACTAGAGGGTTCGAACCTCTGCGGGCGAACCCAACAGATAGCTGAATAATGAGGTTATTCAAGTCTGTCGCCTTAACCACTCGGCCAAGTTGACAAGTGGATGAGCGTTGTTAAACAGGTCAGAAAGGGGAGCTAATATGGGGGAAGCTACGCAGTCAGTGGGCAGCTCAGCTCAGGGGAGAAAAGAAGAGGGGTTGGGTTTGGAGCTTCAAAGTGGGGTCAACCGGTAAGCTTTGGTGGGGAACTCATCGCGCGATAAGATACGCCTGGATCACGTGCCTCTTCATGCCTTGCGTGACACAGCTCACCAGCCGCATGAACCAATTGCAGCTCAGCCTTTCCAATCCACTGTGCTGTGGCTCCCAAGGCTCTGGAAGTGGACGTCGGCGAACTGGACTCCAAGCACAGGGATCCATCGACGACCGACGTCAAGTTATCGCAGCCCGGGGATACTTGCTTGAACGCCGTGCTCCGTGCTGTGAACGTCGCCTCCATCAGGTCCGTCCCATTGTCTCCGCTTTTGCTTCTCGAGATTCACTCTCTCCACTCTATGATATCGTCTTGTTCCCATTTTCGGGTCGTCGTCACCATCGAAACAGAAGCTGGTCGCAGTTCGTGTTGCAGTCGCAGTAATTAACCATTGCGACTCCCCCAAATCTAGGCTAGCGACGACGACCATCGAACCCGGCGCATCGCCCGTAGTCTATCCATCCATCCGTCTTTTACCCAACCTTCACTTAATCACCACCAGCACACCCACCGCAACCGCCACCATGCTCACTCCCGCTTCGAACACGGCCCTCCTGGCCGCGCGCCAGCTCACAGCCACCCGCCGAGTCATCGCCCCATCCTCCTTCTTCGTCGCCCAAGCCATCCGCACCTACGCAACCCCCGCCGGTCCGCCGCCCAAGGGCTTCCGCCTCCCGACGCCCAAGACTTGGGACCAAGAGGAGGAACACGCGCTGGACAAGAATGGACGGTACTTCCTTTTGACCGAGATGTTTAGGGGCATGTATGTGGCTATGGAGCAGTTTTTTAGGCCGCCGTAAGTTTTGCCTGTCTCTCCCTCTTTTCTTTTCCGGGTAGTTTTTTTTTTTTTAGAGGTGGTGGGAGGATTGGGGAAGATGGTGACGAAACGAGTGGGAGTCAAAGAGTGGCGGTGCAAGATGTTGGGAGGGAGGATCTGTGGTGAGGTTTTGTGGGCAGGATGGATCCACGACGTGACAAGTATCATGACTCGCGCGCACTGGAGTACGGGTTGCGGCTCTGCGGCGGCTCGGCTGGTTGCTAAGCGCGCTCGTACATACTGTGCTGCTCTGCTCCTCCGTTCTCCTCATCACGACGATCAACAGCTAGCTCCCTACGACTGCCACTTCCAAAAAAAAAAAAAAAAAAAAAATTCCCTAACTAACACCCCATCCATCCAGGTACACAATCTACTATCCCTTCGAAAAGGGTCCCATCTCCCCCCGCTTCCGCGGCGAGCACGCTCTGCGCCGCTACCCCTCTGGCGAAGAGCGCTGCATCGCCTGCAAGCTCTGCGAGGCCGTCTGCCCTGCTCAGGCCATCACCATCGAGGCCGAGGAGCGCGCCGATGGAAGCAGAAGGACGACCCGCTACGACATCGACATGACCAAGTGCATCTACTGCGGGTTCTGCCAGGAGAGCTGTCCCGTGGATGCGATTGTGGAGAGTCCCAATGCCGAGTACGCGACGGAGACGAGGGAGGAGTTGTTGTATAATAAGGGTGAGTTTTTTTATACCATAGCTGTTGGTGTTGGGTGATAACGGGAATGTGGTAGAAGATGAGGCTAACAACAGATACAGAGAAGCTACTCGCCAACGGTGACAAGTGGGAGCCCGAGTTGGCCGCTGCCATCAGGGCCGATGCTCCTTACAGATAAGGAGGCTAGGTTAAGGACCGGTTGAGGGGGGGACGATGAGGACTCGGGGATTCTTTTTGTTGTTGTTGCTATGCTAGCTAGAGCTTCGGGACCAGCAGTTTCGGACGGGTTGCGGTATCAACAGGACGCACCATGTGTTTGTTATAGAAGGCAGGCAGGCAAAACAAGGCTGTAGACACGGTTGCGGTTAACCTCAAAAGCGCCTTTCATCATTCCATCTTGGTGTATGAAAAAGGGGCATGGGTGTGTCAGGCCGCATCCTCAGGAACGATGCTTGCAAGGCTGAATGTACAATTACCATCTAAGATACTAGCTGCATCGTCATAACGGAACTCCATTCCATCGTATCCATCAACCAGGATTACCCACCTAACAGCCGAGTGGAGTGATTCTGCCCGTGGGGTGTTAGTGGAGTATCTGCTTGACACATTTCTCCGCAGTGGAATTCCACGTCCGCAGTGTACGAAAAGGTACCAGGCTCGCCAGGGCGACCTGCACGTGACTCAGGCAAGAAGCTTCCATGGCTTGCGGGGAGCATAACATCGAGGTACAGACGGGAGGTACCTTGTACACGCTGGAGGTCCAGAGGTCAGTCTAGCTCCCGCGCCCGGAGTAGTAGGCGAGAAATTTATCATCATCATCGCTGATTCCAGCCAACCACGGCCCAGAAATCCACCTCCAGCCAGAGAAACCCGCAACAACCTCGTCCGAGAACCACCGAGCCAGTACAGTAGTAGCGTCACTCATTTTCGGCCACAGCCTTTTCCATTGTCACCAACCACACAACACCCGACCCGACCACGCGCAATTGACCTCTTCGCGAAATATTAAAAGCCAAAATGTTCCGCACCGCCGCCCTCACTGCCGCCCGCGTGGCCCGTCCCGCCGTCGCCTCCGCCGTCCGCGTCGCTGGTGTTGCCCGTCCCGCCGGTGCCTTCGTTGCCGCCGTCCCCAAGGTCGCTGCCTTCCAGGCCGTCAGGTTTTACAGCGCCGGTGGTCACCTCAAGAAGGACGAGGTCTTTAGCAGGATTGCGCAGGTGTTGAGTGGATTTGACAAGGTGCGTTTACACTTCTTGTGCACAGAAGACAAGCAGAGGGATGAGGAGAGGGGGAAGGAGGGGAGGGGGATACAAGAGAGGGGAGAAGAAGAAGCACAGCGAGCACAGGAGGTCTAGGGGGCTGGCATACATAACGCGAAGACACGACAAGGGGAAGGAGCGTGTGGAAGAGCATCATCATCACAGGCACAGGCGAAAGAGCCCGGAAACAAAGACACAAATGGAGGAGGAATAAGGAGATGCAAAGAGCATAAGGCTGCGCACTCGAAAAGAGAAGGATTATGTTGAAGAGCACTTACTGCGCGCTCCACACGCTGCGCCTTGGCCGGCGACATCGGGAGCAGCTTGGGAGCTCTTCGGGTGTGTTGTTGCCTTGCCGGCTGGTTCTGCTCGGATGCTGCTCTCGCCTCGCTTCCTTGCTGTCCTCCTCTTGCTATCTTCCTGGTCACTTCAGAAGCTCCAACAGTCTCGTCTTCACAACTATTATCAGGACCAAGCTAACATCTACTCTCCAGGTCAACGACCCCAAGAACGTAAGTACAGACGCAAGCACCAATATCCCCTCCTCACGGTCATGGGAACAACACCTTGTCGCGATATCTCGCAGCACTACTTGGCCATGATGGGTCAATCCCGGCGCCTTGCCCTCCCGGCCTGGATGTCTGGGCGGAAAGACGAGAGGAGCAAACCGCAACAACAGATGCGATAGAACGAGAGGTCAAACAGATAAGGATGAGAGATTCTGACACAAGCTTGCGCACCACAGATCACCGAGACCGCCCACTTCGCCAACGACCTCGGTCTTGACAGCTTGGACACCGTTGAGGTTGTTATGGCTATTGAGGAGGTATGATACTCCCCTTACTTCCCTTGTTCCCCTACACCTCTACTTTTCAGAGTCCCAAACTTGCCCCCCCTCCCGTCTTACCCTGCTGTTGGGGATGGCCATTTGCTTCGTAGGAAGGAAGCAATGCCCTTCATCGGGATGTTTCATCAGCCTTTTTAACATAACCCCCTTCACCCCGGACACAGTCATCGCCCCATAGAACATGAGAGACACGATGCTAACCAAACACGCAAAAACAGGAGTTCTCCATCGAGATCCCCGACAAGGACGCCGACCAGATCCACTCCGTCGACAAGGCCGTCGAGTACATCCTCAGCCAGCCCGATGCCAACTAAATCCTCTGTTCCGTTCCTTGTTCGAGCGTTTTAGAAACCCCACTTCCGCAAATATAAAGCATACTTCTTCTCCCTATCTACCTACCTACCTCACCTTCTACCTTATCCTTAACTAGATCGATTCGAAACACATTTGTCATGTTGAGATGCGACTCGATCTGTGTACCATACGAAACTTACAACCTAAATGGAGAAGAGATGACGGATGGAACGGAAACGTTATGATGGTTCGGGCTAGCCGTGAATGTGGGCGGGGCTGAGGTTGATGTTAATGTTAGGGTGAGTTTGGGTTGGCTCGGCGACACGTTGCGCTCCTGTGCGACTGGATGTGGTGAAGTGGTATTTTAAAGTGGAAGGATGAATGTAGCGTGTCATCTGTCGCGTTGTGTCGTTATTGCAAACATCCGTACATTATCCCATTTTTTTTACGTCAAGCTGAATCAAAGAAAAAGAGTCGAGTTGAGAGAGGCTGGTGAGACGGAGTTCCGGGCTGAAGAAAACGGGTCTTAACAGAACCAACTAACTACCTACGGTTGGAACATGTAACGAGCGTAAGAGCAAACTAATACAGACTAGTAGACTATTCAAAGCCAGTGTCGATGTCCCATGAGTGATCTGATTGAACTCAAGATTCACATCTCTTCCGAAATGCCATCAGCTCCCAGCTAGGTTCTACCTTTTATCATAACGCCCTTCCTTCAAACCCCATGAGCATATTACGCCTCTCTACCCTCATAAACAATACTCATCAGCTCTTTATGCCCAGGCACTCATAACCAAGTCTCGAATGCAGTCAGTTCCTTCCCCGTACTTGAATCGTCACACCTCCAATCTCTTCACATCAATAATAACATCATCACACACACGTTTCTGTCCCCGAGCTGCAAACAACATGATCGGAAAGCGTTCCCTCGGAATGAATGTCCAGACGCATATAAACACATGAACAAGAGAACGGGGCCAAGTGTACGTGCTTACCCTAGGTTGCCTTCTTCCCTCCATCTGGCTACTTAGGTATCTTGTCAAAAAGGCACGTCTTGACAACCGATGGATATCAGGATCTTTATGTGCTACGTAGGTAAATGGCATAAGGTACGTAAGCTGTCCAATCCCTGAGAATTGTTTCGGAGTCGCCCATGAAGCCAAGGTATATAAGCTCACGTCAAGTCGGGGTTTGATAGCCAAGATAATCACCTGTTTATATCTGAATGAGCGGTTTCCGACCCCTTACTACAACGTGTTTGGAAAAGCATTCATTCGTGGCAATCATCTCCACGCTGACGGCTAATATCTTGATCTGAAAGATACGTATGAAATTGGAACTGTTCTTCTAGAGGTGACTTCGGGTTTGACGATCTATAAACGATATCATTCAAGACAATAGGTACTATCGATGGTCGTGTATACATTTGGTAGCCAAGCTTCAAAGCGACAAAAGTGGAATCCATCAGCTACTCTATACACCATTAATCCTACACTATCACGCCTGCCATCCATATACATCATGCGAATAGCTTCAAAAGCAGGAATTGAAGAACAGTTATAACGGTTGAAATCAAGCAAATTCCAAATGCTCAAGCGCATTTTATCTTCCCCTTTCGTGACCATATCCTTCAATGTTTTGTTTTGCACGCCATCCCCCTCCGCTGAGTTGTTTTCCTATGGCCAAGAGTATGCTGTCGCTTCCCATCCAGTTTTCTTTTCCCCTCCCATGTGCTTTTGTTTTGCTCATCTCCATGAAAGAAAAGAAACTGCCAGAATGTGGGTCATATCCAAACGACCGCGTATATGCATATAAAGATGTTGAAAGTTCGATGTTGAATCGTGTGAGATCGCGGAGATGGTTGTGTGTTGAATGTCCGAGTATCCGTGTAGAGCAACGGATGCCCATCGAGACAGGGTCGATTATTTCCCACCAACAGCCCCAATGGCTCCCACCTTACTGACACCATTCTGACCATTCTGGCCCTTCGAATCATCGCCGTTTGCACCACCGGCCGCCAGTCCGCTCCCAGCAGCGCCCGCATAACTTCCCCAAGGCGACGAAGACCCGCCGTTACCCAACGAGCCCCCATTTCCCAGCGGGCTACCGTTACGCTTCTGGTTCTGTCCCGCCTGGGTGGTGTCCTCCTCCTCCTCCATACTGAAGACAAACTCGCTCTGTTCCTCCTCCTCGCCTTCCTCATTATCCTCATTGATAATCGGCGTAGCAAATCTCCCGCTTGTCGAGCTGATCGAGTTGGAGCTGATGTGCCTCTGCAAGCTATCCCCTCTTTCCTTGCCAATCACACCAGCCCCAGAGGCTCCATTGCGGCCCAAGTTGGGGTGAAGGCCGCGGGGGCTCGAGGAGATGACGGAGGCGTCCTCGCCGATTTTGCTACGTTGGAATTGCTGAGTGAGCGCAGACAACGACTCGCCGGTGAGGCTTCCTTGGCGGTTGGAATCCTCAGATACAAAAGCGCTGGCTAGGCTTGAGTTACGCAGCGGGCTGCCAACGTGTCCAAAAGCTGAGGGCGGGTGCTTGATGCTGCGGCCAGCGATGGGCATAAAGTTGAGACTGCCGCTACCGCCGTTGGACTCCAACTTTTCTCTCTCCTCCTCCTCCTTTTGGCGCTGGAAAAGCGATCCCCATCTGCTCGGGCTCTGAGAAATCGGGCTACCGAACTTGGTCGCGTCGAGTCCGGTCGAGTCCAATGGGGCATCAAAGCCACGAACGGTAGCGGTGCTGGATCCCCTCCTCGCGCGTTCGGCAGGGGTAAGCAGCTCATTAGCCAACTCTCCGGGTACGTAATCCTCCTCGTTGTCAAAGATCAAATCAGAGTCCCAATCCCGGTCATGGGGGACGCTCTGGCTCATCAGTCTGGGCTTAGCAAACCGGGTCGAGCTGCTGTGCATCGGCCTTCTGCCAAAACCGCCAAACTCCTCACCGCCGAGGCTGGAACCGTAGAAGGCCGTCGAGGAGTGAGTGGGGGGGCTATTGGCGAATCCATCGCCGCTGAAGAGGGACTGGGAGATGTTGTCATTTCCACCAAAAGCCGAGTTACGTAGCGCACGGAGGGTGTGCGAGGTGTTGACGTCCTGGGTCACGCTCATGCCGAGGGAGCTAGAGTCCAGACCGAACTTCTCGGGAACCGACGAGGGCCAGGGGCCGTAGCGGGCGGCGTGGGAGATGCCATTGCTGTCGAAGGAGGCGGGGAGGGGCGCGTCTAGGACTGACAGGCCCTTGGGGACGGGAGAAACGCCGAGACCGAAGCGGCCGGCAACATCCTCATCCCGGGGGGAGCCATATGCGGTAGTGGGGTTGGAGGTATATGTGGTATCGATGGTCGGGATTCCATTGCCTTGAGGGGCGTATTGTTCATCGGGATGACCGTAGGCGGAGGCGGAGTACGGGGGAACGGCGTCGGCACGGAGGAACGAGTTGGTAAGGGCACTGTTGGATGGTTGGTGGTAAGTGTTGGGGTTCACGCGGGCACCCAAGGCGACGGGCGGGGCACCGATCGTGACACCGCCTTTGCCATAGTTGACACGGCGGCCGTCGGGCAACACGTGGATGTTGGCACACTTGGGACCGAATTTGCAGTTACCCTATAATCATGGTGGCACAGAACATGTCAGTCGTCAAGACCCAGGGATTTGGGTCTCATCGGTCATACCTTGGCAAAGTATTTGCACACCGTCTCGGCCGCGGCACTGAGGTCGTGGCTAAAGGGACACGCGGAGCCGGCCTGGCAAGCGCCCTGGCGGAAGAACTTGCACGGAACATGCGATGTGTCTGCGAAAGAGAACTTGTCGTTAGCCCACAGGCGACACGTCGGATTACTCGGTTTGGGATCCATATTATAGGGATATTCTCTCGAAGCCTTTTACGACGACAAGGCCGAAGAAACAGCGGGGAGAAGTGCATCAGGGCAACTCACTGGGCGGACTCCGCGAATGATCAAATCGGTGTGCTCCTGGCAGTTGGCCGCCAGGCATGGGAGACGCAATCATGGTCGGGGCAGCACCAGGCCCTGCCAGGTTTGGGTTGATGTTGAGACTCCCAGATCGCATGTGACTGTGACTACGAAAGTCGGCGGCCGCACCGTTGGTAGCGGACATGGCGTTGAAGTGCAGCGGATCTTGTCGTCTGGTCGGAGGATGGTCGGAGGAATGATGGGGTAGCAGGAGCCAGAAGGGGGCCCGGGCTAGGTGGCGGGTCGTAGAGGGACACTTGATGCCCGCTGCCGGCGGTCCGTTGATGTTCGGTTGCTTTGGACGGTGGCGGCGGTGACGAGTTGGAAGCAACTGAACTGTCTGTTCCTGGGTTGGGCCAGGAATGTTCAAGGCAAGGTCGAGGTAGAGAAGAAGTAAGAGTCAAGGATGAAGTGGTGACAGGCAGCTGAGGTGTTGAAAAAGGATCGAGATGACAGCTGAGGCCGGCCACTAACAGGCGGAGACGAGGCAGGTGAGGTCGGAGTCGGGTGGCAGTCGGGAACTCGAGCTGTAGATGTACCGATGTATGCGGATGTCGAGGCAAGGTAAGGTAGTAGGTAAGTACCTTTAACAAGTTATGTAACTCGGCTCGGCTCCGATCGCATCCAAGGGAACCGGAATCGCCTGAGGGGAAAAAGATTGGAATTTGGGCGGTGGAGGGGCGGCGGCCCGATTCTGGTCGCCAGCCAGTACCTACTAGTGTTAGTGCAATGCGCTTGCTCGGTTCAGGCGTTGGCTTCGGTTGTTAGTGATTTGGTGGCCAACAACGGCCATTCGTTAGCGCACACTGCCAAACTCCTGCTGTCGAGTACACGGGCTGCCAAGACTGCCAGTGGACGGAGGTACGGAGTCAAGAATCGGCCAATTGCAGCGAGGAAAGAGGGGCAACCGGCGGGGTTCACAGCTGTCCGTCAAATGCCAACTCGATTTGCTGATATGAGGTACACGGTGCCTGCCAAGACTTTTGACTCCCAAGGACAGAACAAGGTTATTCAGACTTTGTCATGAACAACTGATGTTGTTGTAATAGAGTGTTGACAATTATTAATCCGATCCGACATCTACCGGTAGATCGGACGGAATGGATAAGGTGAGATGACAGACAGACAGTCGGTAAAACGCGTGAACAGCGATCCCCTAACGTCGATGGATATGTATGGACCGGGGCCGGCAGTGACGGGGACCTTGTTGGACTCGTGGACTGGAGAATAAGGGGACCGGGCGGCAAGATAAGCCCGGTTATTCCTGATCGGGATGACGGAATCTCGATATAATATCAGGTTAGAGTCGGCTTGGTCGGGTCAGCCGAGTGACTTCGAGTTGATCTCTCACTTTTCAGCGTCTGTTGGTAGTGTAACCTGAACATGGAGATACGCATCCGCATGACGGGAGAGCTGGGATTCGAAATGATGCAAGCATGGAGACCGGGAGGAAATATGTAAGTCAAAGGAAACAATGAAGATGGGGATAGAGCTGAATTAATGGAACCAACAGAAAGACAAGAGGTTGTTGCCTACCTAGTTGTTGACTGGTCCGCGCCTCGTCCACTTTCCCTTCCCATTCCACCTATTTCTATAACAAGGCTGATGTCTCTGTTTGCAGTGGCAACCATCGCGAGGCATTCCCGCTCGGTCAGTTGGAGAGAGAAGGGTGTGGTATCTCGGCTACCTTTACCGTATCTTACGCCTCCATCTTCACCACGCCAATACCCAACTCCACAGTATTCAATCTCCCTCCCAGAACCATCTGAATGCTCTGACTTTAAGGATCAGCATGACATATTATGTGTTTAGAGTTCGATAGCAAGAGTATATCAGCTCACAAAGATACGTCTACCAGGGAATGGTGAATGGTGTCAAAGTCCAGAGCGGAATTGGAGTTGTCTCCCTCCAGTGCGGGGTGAGGGGAACTAGTGCATTATGCCCACCCTCACCGCCGCCACTGGAATGACGGATAACCGGCCAAGGTCACCTCAAGCTGTCAACCCGGCCTCTTGTCTCGGTGTGGTAACACTGGCCCTGGGCTCACCTGGCTTTTTGATGTCGAACATCCAAGCAACAACATCATCCACGGCATTCATCGTTGATTGGATTTGTCATTTTGTCAACCCGCCGGCACACAAGGCAGCCGGACAGGTTGGTTGCACAGCTTGAAGCTCCAAGCCGTCTGGCCGTGGGGGTCATTCTCCCAGAACATCATGCTCAACTCCTCCCCGGTTTGCGCCAAGGCCAAGGTCAAGATAAACACGCAAGGTGTGTGTCTCGGTGAGGCCAGTGAGGAAGCATTTGGAGACTGCAACCCGGGAAGTTGCAATCGGATGGGCGCCACATGAGCGGCGTGCCTCGTCATGAGAACATTCACACTCCCTGGCTCCTTCCATGGGTGAGCCTGGGCGTCATGCACGCACTTTATCAGCTGCCTTTCTTTTTTCGGAATTTCAAAATGTCAACTTCAACTTTGCCGGATATTCTTATCGGAATAAATCCCTCCCGATTCAGACTCGACATGCTGACAGTTTGACGCCTTGACTGCCTGCCGACGCATGTCTCACTTCAAGGCGAGGCGTCATGGCTCACAGCATCAAGCCATCACAAACACTTTGACAAGCTCCAGGTTCAGCAAAGACGGAGTAAATCTTCCTGAGGATTATCGACATTCGATAACATGGCGGCTTAGACCGATACCACTCATGTTGATCACATCAACTCGCCCAAGATAACCAGCGGTTTCACAAGCCAAGGCGCAATGGTTCACGCTAACCTTGATCAATCCTCCCCTGCCTGGGCCGATCCCTTCTGGTCCTATCACCGCAACGCCACACTAGCGGTTGATAATCCGGGGTGCAGCCAGGGTCAACAGGGTTGCCATAGATTCAACGAATCCCCTTTCGTCAACCGACATTGTCCATCATTGCCTGTGAGGATCAAGAGGTCAACATTGGCTGGCTGGATGGAACTCACAGGACCACCACGAGGGTTCGCGAGGGTTCGCAAATGCGAGAGCGGCATCACTTCATGTATCATGCACCAAGAGAGATGATCTCGCAGCAGAAGACCACAAGGAAGGTTCATCGTCACAACGGTTTCTTCTTCATTGGTCATCGCTCGTATTGCTCCCTTCAAGCTATCATGACCGGTCTGCGTCCTGTACTCCCCAGATGTCACAAATGTCAAGATGTGACACCTGCCATTGATCAGTTCTCCAATCACTGTCCGATTCACGACACCCTCTCGATCAGCTAATGGTCTGTTAGTGCAGGAATAGCTTCACAAAACCAGGACGAGAATACCATCCAGAAGTCCATATGAGCTGAAACACGCCTCTCATGTTCACTTCGTTGCTCAGTTCGGAAACATTTGATCGAAAGTCAAAATGGGACTAGAGTTGCTGGCCCTGCTGGCTTTACTTCTTTCGTCTCGAATAGCATGAATATCTCCTCATGAGACACTTTTTTCCCATCTTCCCTCGTATTATCAAACAGATCAACATCCTCGTGGTCGCGGTTATCGCCTTGGTCCGAACTCGCTGCAACTCAGCTCCACATTCCAACACCATCTTTAACACCACTCATTCGCTGCGGCTGGGCCCGAGACCACCACTCTACCACCCTCAACATGGCATTCATCCTTGACCTATCACTCGGAAGAACTGCTTGTCCGAAACCAAGTTTCCCTAACCGTTTTCAAGCACACCATTTCCCCCGTCCTACCCATCCCAGGCTGACTTCCAGATTCCTCGTCTCGAGACCAACCACAACGATCAACATCAAGGCAGGCCGGCATTCAACTACCCCATGAGCCACCCATGAGCCACAATATGAGCCCCATGATCAACCGATCGTCATCATGATACGATTGCCATTCTCGCTTATCTCCGTTTGCCGCCCTCAACGGCATCGAATTCGAATCATCACATTTCGCAAACTTCGCATTGCTTACCAGTCCGAAAGACTCACGTCGTCCAGTCCCACAACTTTCATCGCCACATACCACCCTCCCCTCCTCATAGTATACTGACACTCACCCAGCCTCGTCCCGGTGTAGAGTAGAGGGTCCCAACAACTATCATAAGCTCAAGCGCCGAGGTAGTCTCAGTTGACACGGGAACTTGTTTCCGCCTCTGCTTCTGTCTCATTCAGCCAATAAACACGTCAAGCACGTGTACTGAGACAAGGCAAGACAAGACAAGACAAGACAGACTGCCGGGGCTCGACATGGTGCTGTGAGTCTGAGTCTCGGATCATCATGGCGTTGGTGTTCACCCCTTCCCTACGGGCGAATGGGGGTTATGTCTCATATGATGTCCCACTCGTGCCTACGCACCAATATAGAGGAATAGTACCATCTGGTGTGCCGCCACAGTGCCGAAGGGACATGAAATATTTGGTCCCCAGTGGGCTGCATTCGTTGATTTGCGAAAATAGCTTTCCCATGGAATGTTTCGGTGGGTATAACAGCTGAGGTAAGCTTCTTGTGGCCGGAAAGAGCTATCTGGTTGTGGTTTTTATGGATTTTGAGTACCGCTGCCTCACCTACATCACTCATGGAAGTACTCACAGTTGAGGGTTGATGGCAGGCAGGATACCAAACAGTCACTCAGGAATGGAAGAATCGGCACTCCAGCTCTAGACCCCATGTTCACTCGTTATCGCCATCCACAAGTTCCAAGATTGGAGAGAAACAGTGGAAAAAGACTCCTCGAAACCTGGAGACACTGTCCATTCATCCACCTTGCTGTCTCTTCTCCAATCTTATTGCGACCTTGCTATGCTTCCAGGCACGCACTTGCGATCTGGATTCGCGTACGCCAACCTAGGCGTAGTTTCACACAAAGCAAGCCAAGTGGAGGGGAACCCAATCTAGGTACTTGCAGCTTTATCCCGAAGTAACTGAGACATTAGGCGTCTTAACTAACAATGATGCCGACCAAGGCTCAAGACATGTGAAGATGGTGTCAATCAGTCAGGCTACTAGTATCGACGGAGCTATCTAACCCATCGCATGATGGACGCGCAAGTGAACAGATTGTGGCTACCATGGAAGAACATTGTAGCATCTGTCACCCGGTAGGCATCTCAACTTGCTCTGCCACCGATTGGAAGCCATTAGGGGAAGGCTCTCTTCGGATGAAGACCAGGTCACAGGTCAGGCAGAACACGGATATAGCGTGGGGGTTTTTGTCTTCCGACGGGGTTAGCAGGTGTCATGCATGTACTGGCTGCTCTTGCCTGGATTTGGAGGGAGAGGTGGAAGTGGCATTTGTTGTTCCCGACTTTGTCAAGACAACCGAATGTATGAGATACGTCCCGTCCCTCAAGTTCCTAGAGGTAGGCATGACCCTTTGGTAAGGTACCTACCTACCTTGGCACTAATTACACTCGTATGGATGCAAAACTTCTTTCATCTCACCCAAACGGTCAGCGTAAAGCTCAGGTAGTTGCATCTCTACCTACCTTACCTAACCCAAATATACAGCTGTGAGCAAGTGAACGACAGCAATGAGGTATTATAAAATTATGTACTCCTTGAACCTCACGGCAAGCATTCCACTTTGTATTACCGAAGGTGGTTAACCTGTTCGATTGTGCCTTCACCGACCGACCACCAACACCTCAACCTTTTCCATCCCAACTTTCGTTCCTTCCACCTCGGTCCCGTGCCGTATTCGAAACCAATCTTTTTTATACTTTCCTTCGTTCGCTCGCTCTTCCATTGGCAACTTGGAAATTGGGAAACCTACATAAATAACTAAGCAATACCGCGATTAGAACAGCTTCTATTTGACCCGGGCCGGTGACGGCTCGCGTGTGAGCTCAGTAGATATCTCTTCACGAATTGACTCGGGGTTGAGATACGGAACACGGGCGGCAAACAGGATATCCGCAGCCAGCAGCAGCAGCGCGGCTAACAAAGGCTCAATTGAATCCCCCCCCCCCCCCCCCCCCCCCTCTCTCTCTCTCTCTCTCTCTCTCTAACTGACTTCCTGAGGCTCTGTCTGCCCTGAGTATGATAACCAGTGAAAAGAAGGTGCAAAAAGGGAGTCGAGTAATCGGAACATACCTTACAAAACAAACAACAACTCACCGTGCACCACCTTACCTTCCACTACGTGAACTAGTCAGCCCAACCCCGGCCCAGGCATAGCCCACTTATCTTGCGCTTACTGGAATCGTGGTATAAGGCGTTTGTCTGTTGTTGTACGGTTCCTAACATAGACATGGAGTTGTGCAACGGGACATGTACGCAACCAGCCATGGGATATAGATCATATGTCATAACTTGTGAGATGGATCTCGAAAGGTGGGAGTGATGATGATGATGATGATGTAGATTGAGCGATCAGCTGGTGACGACAAAAGATCGAAGGTCTAAAGGGCTACAGAAAGAGGAGGGGATGCTGGAGCGTGCCAGCCGCTGTTATGCTCAACATCCCAACAGAGGTGATGAATTGCGTGCGTCGAAGAGGAGTTTGGGTCTTGTAATTTGATCATGGTAAAGGCGAGTAAGAAACACAACACCAGGGGAGATTAAGAGGGATAAGCACGCAAAGATTTCCAAAACAAACGCCGATGGTATTCCAATTTCAACTAAGAAGCAAAACCTATCACACCCCCCCACTTCCACTTCCACGACCATCTCCCGTGCCTCACTTTCTTTGCCTCACGGCCCTTCACCCTAGGCCATCACCCTCGGCTTAACCCTCACCTTAAACCCAACCGGCCTAATCTGGAACCAGCCATCCTGCCTAAACTCATACCCTTCATCCGCCACCTCAAAGTCGACCTCATGTATCAGTCTCGCCGTTACAATCTTGAGGAAATTCTTGGCCCACTCCTTGCCGATACACTCCCTCTTGCCATTACCAAACCACTTCTTCACACCCTTGGGCAAGCGGTCAAACTCGTCGCCCATCATTCTCTCGGGCTTGAACGCCAGGGGATCCTCAAACACGGCTGGGTCGCGGTTGACGCCCGCTAGGACGATGATGAGCTTTTGGTCGTGGGCGACTTGGTATTTGCCGCCTTGGAGGAGGATGGGGGATTTGTCGGCTTTGTTTTGGCGGGGGATGGGCTCGATGTTGAAGCCTGGTGCGGCGCACGAGAGACGGAGGGTTTCGCGGGTGATGCCTTCGATATAAGGGAGTTGGGAGAGGTGTTCGTCCTTGAGAGGGCCGGTGCCAATGACGCGGTCGAGTTCTTCGCGGGCTTTGGTGACGACTTCCGGGTTTTGGAGCAGGTAGTAGATGGTGGCGGTTACGGCGCAGGGAGCGGTGGCGGAGCCGATGGGCATGCTGATGATTTCGTCGAGGACTTCGGACTCGGAGAGACCCTTGCCGGTTTCGGGGTCTTGGGCGTTCATCATGGCCCAAAGCATGTCGTGCTTGTCTGTGGGGTTCTCTTGGCGGTACTTGACGGTGTCGGCGGCCCAGGTTCGTAGAGTCTTGGTGGCCTTCTTGAACTTGGAGGAGTAGAGGAGCCAGTTGACGAGACCGGGGCGGGTCGGGCGCATGATGGCTTCGGAGACGGCGTCTTCCATGCCTTGGATGACGGGATGGCCGCCGGCTTGGATGCAGTTGAGTTTTTGGCTGAAGAGGGTGAGGGTTGTGGCTTCGAGGTTGAGGAGGTTGAGGTCGACGAGAGGCTCGAGGACGTTGTTGTCACCGAGGGATGCCCATTTTTGGATGACCTCGGTTGCGCAGAGGTTGATTTCGTCGGTGTAGCCTGAGACGGCTTGAGGGGTGAGGAGGGGAGCGATGATTCGGTGATGGATTCCCCAGCTTTGCTCGTGGTGGAAGGCTGTGAAGAGGGCGGCGTGAACTGTGGCGCGGATCTCGACAATGGGACCGCCTACGTATTTCTGGAAGCGTTGTTCATCGCAGAGTTCTTCGGCGAGGGCGGCGCTGGCGACGAAGACGATGGTCTTGCCGAGGATCTTGACCTGGAAGATTTCGCCTGAAGGTGTTAGCTGGCGTAACTATCGACGTCTTAGCTGTGGGACTTACCATATTTCTCTGCCAGTTCCTTGAGGGACCACCATGTGTTGCTAGGTGTGATGTCAAAGAGGTTTCCCAGCACTGGGATTCCCGGTGGTCGTGGAATTGGAGTCGACATTGTATCTGATGACTACAGCAACGTAAAAGCTGAAGAGAAGAGAACGGGGACAGAAGCTGAAGAGGTGCAGCCTCCGCCATTATACCTCTTTTCTCGCCGACCACGTCAATCCACCCCGTCCACCATTCCAGTGACACAGCTTTTCATGTTTTTCCTGCCTCTTGTCCCTCTTTTCGACCCGCCATTGCGCAAACTCTGAGACATTGTATCCCCTTGTCAACCAATCGTGCTCCTCGGAATAATGATAACTCGGAGGGTTCGACGTCGTGTAGCGCAGTGATGTGTTGAAACATGCATCTCGTAGCTCCAGTCGATTGCTGGTTAGGGTTAGAAAATCCAAAGGGCGGGTGATCGACGACATGGCGACCAATGGGAAGCTTGTTAATGTACATCTGGCGATCGGGATGATTGGGGCTCTGGAGGCGGTCGACGATGGTGCAGGCCCAAAGCTATCCGGAAAGGGCAAAGCTGAAGAGAATCGTGGAGCTTGAAGATGCAATTGTTGAGAGCTGAGTCTGCTAGCTTCAAAGCTCAACTAGCTCCAGGGCGCCGGAGGGACAGCATGGTGGCACTGGCGATGCGCTCGAGGGAAGCCAAAGAAGATGAAGGAATGAAGTTGGTAGATTTGGTCCATTGCGGTGCTACCTATGCTATGGAGTCCCCGTCGCCATTTATCATCCATGGAGGGGGAAAGGTGGGAGAAGATCTGGTGTTGTGTTGACGATTGGAAAGATTGCTGTGGTGACGGACTTTGGAGAAAATACAGCGGAGCAGGCAAGGATCTGAAAAGGCTGGGACGGTCTGTGCTCGACGATGCTAACTGCATAGGCAGTTGGTGCTGCAGAACGCACAGACCATCCTTGACCATCAAGGTCCTCCTGAGGTGGCAGCCCAAATGCCAAGACATGGAGAAGATACTGGAATGACGTAAGTGGTAATTAGAGAAAAGCACCACCACTTCACTTCCTGCCAGTATTTAAGAGTTCCAGGACCGTCACCGTCGCTGGACATTTGACAAAGACATGGTGCTCCTTCCCAAACATGAGAGGAGTGTTGGACGGGACGTCGTACGAAAAGCTCCGGCCCAATCATTGTTAAGCCATTTACATATCAATGACGATTGTAGCTTCTCAGTTCGTCTACTATCGAGACAGCTTGCGCCGAAAGTGCATCATGGAGCTGTCATGAACTCATCACGGATGCAGTCCTTTGCATGCAGTGACAGCAGTTGACACTTGATACCGAGGGAATATAAACAACCACCTTCCCTCGAGTCCCAGAATTGAACCATCCCAACTACAAAAAGCTCGTGACCATCGCGAAAACCACCAACATGTATCGCCTCGCTACCCACACCGGCTTTAAACAGATCCCCAGGAGCATCGCCAACAGCACTGCCCGCCCCGCCCTCGCAACCCCGCGCTTCTTCCAGCCCGTCGACATCCGCACCATCATGAGCTCCTCCTCCGGTGTCAAGGTCTCTGACCGCATCAAGTACGATCATGCCGAGCTCGAGCAGCAGTACAAGAACATCATCGCTGCCAAGGATGATGACACCAAAGTCCGGTGGCAGAACCAGTTCATCTGGGAGCTTGCCCGCCACTCCATCGCCGAGGAGATCGTCGTCTACCCTGCCTTTGAGAAGTTTGTTCCCAACGGCTTGCAGATGGCCGAAAAGGACCGTGCCGAGCACCAGCGTGTACGCCTCCACCCCATTCTTCCTCATATGTTACCGGCACGGGCTAACTTCTTCCCACAAATAGGTCAAGAACCTCCTCTACGAGTTCCAGAAGATGACTCCCTCATCCTCCGACTTCCGCCCCACCCTCGACAAGCTCTGGGATGCTCTCTCCCAGCACATCAAGGAGGAAGAGCGCGATGATCTCCCTGCTCTCGAGCAGCATATTGACGCGGACTACTCGGGCAAGCTGGCCTCTAGCTTCAACACCACCAAGCACTTTGTCCCCACCAAGAGTCACCCCAGCGCTCCTGACAGGCCGCCCTATGAGACCGCGGCTGGTATGCTGGCCACCCCGTTGGACAAGTTGATGGATATGTTCAAGAAGTTCCCCAAGGAGGATATGAAGGCTTAAACGCCTGATGAGGTCATTGAGGTGGAACATTGCGAGGATAATAAGCAGGATCTGTACCTTACACTTGTATTGTATGAATAATAATAATGATGTGATGAATTGACAAACATACAAAGCAGCCGATCACATCCCTAGGAGCGTGTGAAGAAATTCTGAAAGATGAAATGAAAGGTTTTTTCACTGGGTTCGGCATCTAGTTATCGCGATTTTGCCTCCGGCGGCCCCATCCGGGGAGGGGCCTCGCTCCGCTCGAAACGATTGCAGTACCAACATTCGCACCGATTACGGACGTAAAGAAGTAAATTCACACACTATCAAGATACCAACCCGAACATCAACCACCTTCTAGAACGGATACGCTCGACACTCGTCCTCTCTACTCAGATCCAGCCCCCATTCCACCTGCTCTTGATGCTTCTTATCCAAAAACTCCAACAACACCTCTCCATACCTCTCCTTCCCCTTATACTTGGCCACATCATCCCCCCAACTCCTCACCGCGCTCGCCAGTCTTCCCGGGACATAATCCTCCTCGGCAATGGCCTTGATCGGCTCAAAGTACGTCCTAATCGTAAAGCACACCGCCCCCGTCTGCGGTAGTCTCCTCAACGTCTGCCTCTCACTCCTAAAATAATGGTGCTCAATAGCCCTATTCTTCTCCGCCGTCGACCAGCTCGTCTCCGTATCATCCTCCGACCCGATACTCCACGACCAAGCCAGCGAATCGTCCACCTGAATAAAGTAATTGTTCCTCCCCACCATCTGCTCCGGCCGCAGCCTCCGAAAGAGGTTATACATGCCCCTGTGCAGCTTCTCCTTGTACTGCGGCACGTCCCCCGAAGTGTGCAGTTCCGCCAGCGACATGCCGAATTTGTCCGTCAGGCGCCAGAAACCCGGCAATAACACCGCGCCGGCGAGGAGGTAGTACTGGTCGTCTTCTGGCCGTTCCACCATCAAGGCAAGATCGTCTTGGATTAAACGGGCGGCGATCTCCATCGCTTTGCGACCCTCTTCTACACCAGCACAAGTCTTCTCGCCCACTGTGCCTGTGCCGGTTAACCCGGATAATATGTCGAATGATTCCCCAGACCAGAGATTATCGATCCCGGCTGCGGTCCGGCGAAATAAACTCGGATACCGCTCCGGTAAATATTCGACTAATTCCTTGACGAGTTCCACAGCCGCCTCCGCTGCCTCGGGCGCAACCATTATCACTTTATCCCCCCTCTCCGCAATCCGCGCTGCCTTGTCCGAGTGGTACTTGGCGTACTGGTTATCCAGCTCGATCCAATTCTCTGGTGCGACGGTGCGCAGGCCCATGGTGGTGTGGTAGACGGGGCCGTAGCGGAAGGGGCGGTAGGGGAGCGCTTTGGTTTCTGTGAGGGACCAGTCGGGGTAGGGAGGCGGGGTGGGGAAGACGTAAGAGGAGGGAGGCCATTTGCCTGGTCCGCGCTGGTCTTTTGTGAGGAGTTGTTGTTTTTCTGTTGAGGTGGCAGAGGTGGTGGTGGGCTTGGAAATGGAAATGGAAAGGTGGTGTTTTTGTCGTCGCTTCTTCTGTTTCTGGTAGCGGTTGTTGATGAGGTAGAGCAAGATGGAGGGGAAAAGGAAGGCGATGAGGTAGAGGTTTTGTTGTGGGGTTGGACGGTACGAGTGTAGGGTGTCGAGGAGTTGGTTGAGTTTCCCTGAAGGGGCGGTTGTGTGGTTGGTGATTATCGAGTCCATGTTCGGTGTTTGTTGATGCTGAACTCTGATATCACAGCTTACACCAAGTGCTCACTCATAACAGAAGATGGGGGGCACAAGTCTTATATCACAGCATTCACATGATGCAAGTTCCCTCTTTACACGACCAATCCCTTAGTTATCTTATCATTCAGATTGTACGACCAACCCGGAAACAGAATTGCATCACTTGCATTCGAAGTCGAGTCCCGTCCTGTAAGACGATCGAGGCCTTATCAGCTTATCGCGCCGACGTCGGGACTTTGTTTCCTTTTTGGGAACGCCCATGATCTCCCCGCACTTTGCGTCGTCCTTATCGCCAATTATGGTGACCGACATGTAGAACGGTATCAGATCTTCGGTGATGAGATGCCGTTAGAAGTCTAGATGTGAAATGGAGGCAAAACCAAAGGGAAATGATTATTGATGATCTACTGTCTTGTATTGCTGCTCTAAGATAATTATGGACTACCAATTAAGTAGATAAACCCGTGTATTTTGTCTTCCCTTGTTTTGATGCTCTTAACGCTGTGCTCTTCTAATGCCAATGTAATCGAAACAAACGCTTCTTTTTGCTTTCATGTTGCCGTTTCCCTTCCTGCACCCTCCTGGTACGTTCTCCCTTTCACAGATGTACACCTTTATCCCCCATCAATCGTGTAGCCACACTGATTATAGAGGTTATTGAATTCATCCTCATCCTCCTCCATCACCGTGCCTTCATCTATCATGTCCTCATCGGAAGAGGTACCTATCCAAAGACATTCAGTCCAAAGGGGATCGGGCAATTCGCCCCATGAGGTGTTTAGCTTTTCGTGTCCCAGTCTCCATCATCATGTGGGTGATATCGTAGGCTACTTGTCCTCCTCTCCGTTAGGTATGGTTATAAGAATCCTCGTCAACGTCCATTTTACGGGCCGCACGCTCAGGCTCATTGACAATAGGGGGATGCTGGTCTGGAGGATGATCAGGGGGCGACCAAGACATTCCGTCCAAGTCCAAAGAGGTCTTTACTTCTTCTTCTACAGGGGAAGAAGCATTAGCAGCGGTATTACCGACGTTCTCGCTCGACATCCTCGTGAATTCCTGCGCTTCGGACACGCCCGGTTGCTGACCTCCAGTACCCAATATATAGGCATCCATATCAAACCATCTGTCCATAGGGGTTCCTGCCTCTTCCGCAGGGGCAGCAGTACCGACGTTCTCCTATGACGCCCCCGTGGCTGCCTGCGCTTCGGGTACGCCCGGTTGCTGACCTTGGGTTCCTGTCATAGGGACATCCGAGGAATGCGAGGATGTTATTGGCGCGGGTTCGGGCACGCCCGATTGTTGACCTTGACTTTCCATCACAGGGGCGTCGGCGCCCGGTTGCTGATCTTGGGTTCCCGTCATAGGGGCATCCTGTTGCTGACCTTGACTTTCCATCACATGGGCGTCGGCGCCCGGTTGCTGACCTTGAGTTCCCGTCAAAGGGACATCCGAATGACCCAAGGATGTTGTTGGCGCGGGTTCGGGCACGCCCGGTTGTTGACCTTGAGTTTCTATCACAGGGGCATCCTGTTGCCGACCTTGACTTTCTATCATAGTGGCCCATTGGCGACTCCATTGATTCCTGCCTGCTTGGCTACTCCCCACGCTCCCCTTTGTGACCTTGGGGGCATCCGCGCCCGGTCGCTGACCTTGAGTTGACCTCAAAGTGGCATCCATGTCCGCTATAGGGTCCTCCGAGAATGTTGTTGGCTTGGGCAATTCCTCTTCCTTTGTCATAATCCACTTCCTAGCCCACTGCGCATCCTCCAACCACTCTCTCCTCGCCCACTCCCTCCATACTGGCCTGTCAACCCCCGCCTGGCCCTGGTCGTGATGCCCTCCCTGAACCACCAACGCTGTGCTCCCGCTCCCGTTCTCAGAGGTACTGGTAGTCACCCCTGACATCTCCTCCAACTCGGCTACTACCTCCTTGATCACTGCCTCCGCCCAACCCGTGGTGAACCAGCACTCACGCTCTGTCTCCTTCATGACGCAGCAATAATATCCTAGCAAAGCCAACGCGATCGGGTTCCGTTGCCCTGGCGGTGGCAATGTGGAAGAGCTGGAGGCGGAAGTGGATGGTTGCGGTGCCCCATGTTGTTGTGGAGGCACATTCGACTTTTGCAACAACCTCAGAAAGTCATCAGTCATGTTGATCGGCCAAACCGCAATGATTGATTGCTCAGGTGTTTTGGACTTGGTCAGTCCAAATTGAATAGAGGCCTCCATGCCTGTGATCTCGCTTAGGATAGTTTGGTTTTCCTTTGGGAGGTTGCTCGGCCGGGGGGTATCCTCAAGTTTTGTAGGGGGAAGAAATAATCCAGGAGGCCTGGATGCAACGCTCGCAACACGCTGGTAAAATACACTGAGCTGCACCAGCAGTCTTTCCATGTTAGGGTGATCTTCCCCACAGGGTTCAGCATTGAACAGCCCGCCCACAGGGCCCTCTTGGAGGAGGGCTTCCTGGGCACCAACGATACTACCGATACCTTTGACCACGCGAAAAACACCTAGCAACTCGTCGATCAGAGGGCTTTTGTTTACTCCTTGTGCGATGTCGTCGGCCGGATTGAAAAACGGCCCCTTGTCCGCTAAATCTCCAATGAACAACAGCGAACTGGAAGCGAAAACGGCATGGCAGTTTTCCGGCGTGACGCCCTCATTGCGCAGGACTTCCCTCATTCCTGTTACCGCCAAGTTGAAATGTTTACTGCCGTCGGTAGCCCACTTCTTCCTTTTTTCTTCATCCTGTTCCGTATACGCTAGGTAAAAAGCAGCAGTGGACAGGAGGTTGTGCATCAAAAATGGGTGTCGAAAGGCTAGCTTGGGCACTTCGATCTTCCAGATGTGTTCGTGTACTCCTCGTGTTAAAGTTCCGTAAGTCGTGTCGATGTAGTGGTCAAAGAGTTCGAAGTCCGGAGCCGCAAAGACCTGGGAGGCGAGATCCGACATGGAGTCGGAGGGGGAGTCGAGAAACCCGAATTTGGGATTTGTGAGAGCTTGGGTAAGGTAGGGGAAGTCATCGGCGTCTGATGGTTCAGTTGACATGGGACTCGGCCGCAAGGGGGAGGGATGGCGGGAGCGAGATTGAGGGGTTGGGGATTGAGAAGCGCCGGCTGAGAGGTGGGAACTGGTTCCTGGGAAGTTATTTGGAAGGGGCAATTGGCCTGCAGGGCTTGTGGGTGAGTATAAACCAGCTGGAGAGGGGCCAGAGACCTCGAAAGATGGAGGAGTTGGGTATGGAGGGTTGGTGAGCGATTGGATAGCCATGGGGGTGTGACGGTTGGCTGTAGGGAGGGCGTTGAAGTTTGTCTCGTCATGAGATGCTGAAGCGGAAGAGTGGCGGCTGTCTTGATTGCTCATATGTATCCCGGATCCGAAAGCCTGATGCAATCCTGCTGGGGTGAAAGGGTTGCCAGCGCTGCCGGTTTGTGGAAGAAAGGAGCCGGGGCCAGAGGCGGGAGCGGTGCCGGGTATTGGGAGGAAATTTTGACCGGAGCCAGGCCCGGAGCCAGAGGCGGGACCGTTGCCGGATGGGCCGATAGGAATGCTAGCGCTGCCGGTTATTGGGCGGAAAGGATTAAGGGGGCCGGTAATAGGGCGGAATCCGGGGCCAGAAGTGAGGCCGGTGTTGAATGGGGCAATAAGACTAGAGGTGCCGCCGCTGCCGGCTATTGGAATAGTGCTGGGCCCGGCCTGCCAGGACGTAGAGCCGGTCGAGTTTGGCCCGGCTGTAGAGCCGCTAGCTCCCGTTTCTCCCGCCATTACCAAACTACATAGGACGCCGTGACGTTGGCATGCCTTACATGGTCTGTTCTCGTCACACTAGGTGGGGGGAATGTCAGTATCATGCACACGTGAAAGAAAAGGACACCTGGGGTAATAATATATACTTTGACTCTGCGTTGTTTACACCTCAAGCAGCCGGTACGAGACTTGGTGTATCCCAGACGCGGCCCACGGTGACGAGCTCCCAGACGCCCTGGCATTGTGTCCCAAAGCGGTAGGTGAAACACGGGTGTAATTCGTATTCGGACAGACGGTCTGTCGTCCAGCAGATCGGTATCGTTCTGCCCCGTGCGAACCTCTCGGATCGATTCCTCTCGTCGGTAAGGAACGTATTGTCGTTACGCCGTTCTGTCGTAACCTTTGCGGTCTGGCTTAATGTCCGGGAGCATGTGTCGAGAAACCTGAAAGAAAGCGAAAGCGAAAGCGAGATGGAGGGAGAATGGGATGGATGGAGTGCCAAGTTCCTGGAGAGAAAGGAGGTGAGCGACGAACTGAACTGCGGAACGTGGGACGTGCGTCGTTCGTGTCGCGGTGTTTGAACCACTGAAAGATGAATCCGAATGCGAGGGGTGGGGTATTTCACACTGTGTCTCACTGTATATAGACCCTCAGGTCTTGAGCCTCTAACCTCTCGGCGAGAACCTGCTCGGGGAGTTGTTGTTATAGTTAGCGTCTCCTCCGAAGGATATGAGAACTTGCAGTTCAAAAGATGCTCGAAAAATGCCCAAACCAAAAGACCAAAGTCAATGATTGTAGTGATTGTAGTGATGGACGGGAATCGACCAGATTGCTTGAAGCTGACCAAGAACATGAAGAACCTGGAAAATGGGAAGATGATCGCAAGGGTCAGAGAAATATATAAGAGCTAGAGATGTCATGAGTCTCAACGTAGGTAGGTAGGCAGAAGGCATCTCCTGTCCTCATGATGTTCCTGCTTGCTCAGCCTCTGAGCCTGATGTTCATTCCTGTCGCGACATGGACTCATGGAGTGCATTCTCATCAGTCTCTCTTTCTCGTCCGTGATGTCTCCCACGTCTACTCAGCCAGAGGCAAGTTCATGTCAGTTAGTTATCTGTGCGTGCTGATATCATGGAGCCCACAAGCCTCCTTCCAGTCGAGGAGGGACACTCTTTCTTTTTGTCGTCAATGGAGGCCTTGTAAAATACCTTACGGTAACATACGTGATAACAATGACCCTACCGTATTGCTCTCCTCGACGTCGAGATTGTAATAAGCCGCTCACTACCTTACCCCAAAACTACCCGAGGAGAACATTATATCTTGAGATCCGAAAAGGGAGACCAAGTGTGTTTAGCCGGGTGTGTCGAGGATGGGCCACCCACTTCCGCCCAAAGGGTTCATGATTTCGATGCTGCAGTTACTAACAAGTTTTACTGTTTCAATGGTGCCGTGCAGTGGTACTTACACAACTTGAACGGTCATGCATTTAACCATCATGCACTGTGCCCCACCCGTCAATTTTCCCGTCCCCAACTCACCTTCCATTCTTCTCTTTCCTCCGTGCCTCCTTCTCATACGTTCCTTCCTCGGATCCGGACATGTTGATGTCCGTTTGCCAAGGCACCTGCCGTTTAGCACAGTTTCCGCCCGAGTTCGCCCGTTGTCAATGCCTGGAGGTTCCGGGTGGCGGAGCACTGGACGGGCCCGGACAGTACCCGAATTCCCGGCCCTCCCTACCTACATACATGTACCTCACACTCTTGCCTACACTACATTCTGCCTGCATTCTGCCAGGTACATCATGCCCGTCTCTACACGTGGATTTGAATCCACGCTCCCGGACGGATCACGGACCACATCGCCCACTCAATCCCCAAGAAATCTTACTCTCAAACTGCATGTGACATTCGCTGGTGTTTATCGGCCTTTTCTGACCGGCATCAAATTCTGGTGATGGGAGGCTTGGTGGTGTTCCGCCGCTGTGGTGGAAGGTCGTATCTGCGCGCTGTTTGCCTGTCCACCTGGACGAGCTGGGGAAGAAAGAAAGTGTCATGGCAAGTCAAGATGAATCATGCTGAGCCAAAAACAATCATACCGTAGTCACAAGAAGCAGCCAAGACACATCGAAGAGCGAATCAATTTCAAGACCGAATGCGAGCGTTTCACGACTTGCCATTCTACAAACGGTTAGCATCAATT
This sequence comes from Neurospora sp. LNF1-1, assembly GCA_009805225.1. NCBI lineage: Eukaryota > Fungi > Ascomycota > Sordariomycetes > Sordariales > Sordariaceae > Neurospora > Neurospora sp. LNF1-1. The sequence continues at coordinate 80,754 of RAOM01000090.1, forward strand.
TGACAGTTACAGTTGCAATCTCGATCCGTAAACACAACGTCGAGCGGTTCGAAGAACAAACCACACGCAGTGAAGCTGCCAAGATCAGAACCAGAGTTGAGGGAAAAGCGGTGCATACTACCTTCTAGGTAGAGTTAGTATCATCTATCACGTCGATGGGCATATGCAGCACCCACCTACAACGGAACGATGGAAAGAGAAAGCCATACTGCCAACTTCCTACCGCTTTGGAGTCCGAATCATCAGATCAAGAAAGAGAAAAATATAAACTTCCATGTTCATAGGTATGAGGCAATGATGGAAGGAGGAAGCCTATCACCGACTGCTGTCTTTCTCTCTTCGGATGGATACACCATGTTCCCAGGCGGCAAGGCCAAGACTCGGTGATGTTTCACAATGTTCGATGCCCACTCAAACTTCGACCAGTCGGTCAATGACTCAAGAATCAAGATACGCGGATGGAATGTAGGTATCCATCCGTTAATCCCAGGGTATTTTGTAACCATCAATTCGGACCAGTGGTAAAGAGAACCGAGCATCCCCACTAGCCGACGGGGTGATCGTCATTGCCAATCCAGGGTCCCCCCACCTCTAGTCAGGCTGAACCGAGCCGGCCCAGGCCCCAGGGAGCTTGGAGATGGAACCTCAAACGCGGCCCCTAGGGGGGGACACGGGAGTTGGTTCGTTCGGCTGGAGTTGCTTCCGATTGATATATTGCACAGGGCATATATCCAATCCAAGAAATCTTGGACTCGGTAAGATAGGTATATATAGGACGGGGTCTCTCACTTGGTCTGTAGTCACGACTGGCCGTTATCCTCTTCACCTTCGCTCCCTCCAGTCCTCTCACCACTGTTACCTCACCCTACCTTGGTATTTGAAGTGAGACCGAGAGAGCTATCAGGCTCAACAACAGCCATCATGGCCCTCACCCAACTGGCGCACTCCGCGTCAGCACTCCTCCCACTTGTGCTGCCGTCCATCGCAGCCATCATCGCCTTTGCCCTCTTCCAGCGCTTTTTCGCGCCGAATCCGCTGTCCAACCTCCCGATCGTCGGAGAAGAGTACCATGGGTATGAGAAGAAGAGACAGGCGTATCTGACTAGGGCGAAGGATCTTTATGTTGAGGGGTATACCAAGGTTTGTCTGACCCGGCCTCGGATGTATTGGCAAGAGATGGGATGTATCGGGCAACAAAAAGGAAGCTGGGAAAAGAACAGAGTGCTGGGGGGAAAGGAGAGAAAAGGATGCTAACATTGGCGAAAACACACAGTTCAAACATGGCCTCTTCCGCATCGTCACTCCCAACGCGGGCAACGTTATTGTCGTTTCCCCGAGCTTTTTGGGCGAGCTGAAGAAGTTGCCGGATGATGTGGTGAGCTTTGATGCTGCTGTTGATGATGTGAGTTCTCCTTCTCCCTTTCATTTTCCCTGGCCCCCACCCATTCCTTCCTTCCTCCCTTCCTGCCTTATTCCCTTCCTACCCCACGCCCCTTTCTTCTTCTTGTCCCTCCTCCTCCAACCTGACCACTGCTAACCACACCCACAGCTCATGCACACCAAATACACCCTCATCTCCACCCACGAAACCATCATCCCGCACACCGTCAAGTCCTCGCTCACCCCCTCCCTCCCTCGCCTCAACCCACAGCTATCCGAAGAGGTGCAAATCGCCTGCTCGCAGGAAATTACCCCCCTTATCTCTAGCTCTCCCTCCGACTGGGCCCCCATCAATATCAACTCCAAACTCCTACGCATCGTCGCCAAAGTCTCCGGACGCGTCTTCATCGGCCCAGAGTTATGCCATGATGAGCGCTACCTAGAGGCCGCGGTGGGATATACCGTCAGCGTGATGGAGGCGCAGAGGGCCGTAGAGAAGATGAGTCCCTGGCTTAGGCCACTTGCAGCACGGCGGTTGAAGGAGGTTCGGAAGTTGGCGCAGATGGAGAGGGATGCCACGGCTTTTCTGAGACCGGTCGTCGAGGCCCGCAGGGAAAAGCAAAGAAAGGGGGAAGAAAAGGACAACGATATGTTGCAGTGGTTGATGGATTCCGCGGATCAGGGGCAAGGAAAGGAGCACGGCAAGTGGGGGGAGGACACGACCACCACGAGAAAGTTGGCCAGATTGCAGCTAACTATCAGCTTCGCTGCCATCCATACTACCACGTTGGTGACCACACATGCGGTGTACAGCCTTGCCGCGGACCCCGAGTTGCAGGCCACGCTGCGTGAGGAGGTCCAATCAGTCCTCGAGGAGCACAACGGCGTCTTCACCACCTCGGCCCTGCAAGCCATGAAGAAGACGGATTCCTTCCTCAAGGAGACGATGCGCTTCCACCCTCTGGGACAAACCTCCTTCGACCGCAAGGTGCTCAAAACCTTTGTTCTCTCCAACGGGCAGGTCATCCCCAAGGGCTCGACCATCGAAGTCCCCAACTACGCCGTCTCGCGGGACCCCGAAGTGTATCCCAATCCGGACGTGTTTGATCCGTTGAGGTTCTATAACCTCAGGAACGAGGCGAGGGGCAAGGGGGAGGTGGAGCAAGCGGCGACAAACCAATTTGTGAGCATCAACAAGGAGTTCTTGACTTTCGGGTATGGACGGCATGCCTGCCCCGGAAGGTTCTTTGCGGCAAATGAGATCAAGATGATTTTGGCGAATCTGTTGATGACGTATGAGATGGGACTGGTGGAGGGAGAGACGGAGAGGTATAAGGATTGGGATATTGCGGCGGGGACGATTCCGGATCCGACGAAGGATGTGATGTTTAGGAAGCTGTAGGTAGCCGTCTGTACCTCTAGATGGAAATCCAACTTTGCTGTGACCTCCCGATGGTGATGCTTCATTCACCAAAGTGGGCAGCAACATGATGAGCAACAGCCGTGGCATCACCCCGGAAATCGGCACACACCGGGCATACCGATTCCTCTTTTGGTTCAACAGTAGACGGTAGAGGATCGGATACGGTAGATGCTCCTTGACCTCTTCCCTTCTTCGTCTTGGCTGGCTTGATATAGGCATCCAGGCCAAACTGCTGTGTCGGTGGAGGTTGGACATGTCCGGCTCGGTCTGGGCGTGAACCCCCACGGTGATGGGGCTGGCGTGATGGAGAGTCAAAGGTGGCATTGAAGGATTCCATGTCGGCGCTTCCACTGTCGGGGTTGCTGTTCATGGACTGCACTCGGCCTACTCGTCCATCCGTGAGGCGGACTTTGATGCCGCGGGGATGGTTTCCTTTGGTGAGCACATCCTGGATGGTGCCGGATACGGTGCGACCGGTGGGTTGATCGACTTTGAGGACAATGTTGACCCCGGCGCCGGGAGTAACTTCGCGCGTTGTTGGTACTCGGGGCATGTTTGGGGGTCTGAATGTGATTGACTTTGTTGATGTTTGGAGTCAAGTGAGCGCCAAGTTTCAGTGATGGCTTCAGTGATGGATGTCCGGTGCTGTGCGGGCAGTGAATTGAGTGGGGAAGTGTGGGGCTACGCTCGACGAGATCACGTGCGAGAAGCTCATCGTCCACAATTGTCACTTCACCTTGGCGAACCTCGATCGGGCCATCGCAGTCCACGGAACCCCGAGCAACTCCACTCATTGTTTTCGTGATACCATCTCCATGTCTGCAAATCAAGCCCATCACGATCCCGAATCCGAACTTGCCAGTGAAACCACCACTCTTCTCCCCACCGATTCTCCTCAACAAAACACCCCCAAAATGAGCAGCACCCTTTTCTGGAGAGTCGGAGCCATCTACGGCGCCGCCGCCGTTGGTCTTGGCGCCTTTGGTGCTCACGGGCTCAAGAAGCGCATTTCTGATCCCAACAAGATTGCCAGTTGGTCAACGGCTGCTCACTACCAGGTACGTCCAGTCGTCGTCGCCTCTTTTGGAGAAAGATATCTGTTATACTAACGAAACCTCATAGCTGGTCCACTCGGCCGTCGTCCTCCTCGCGAGTCATCACCCCGTCGCTTCCGCCCTCTTCACCGCAGGCATGACCATGTTCAGCGGCAGCATCTATGCTTTGACCCTAGATACCGAGCGCTTCAGGTTCTTGGGCCCTGTGACGCCAGTCGGAGGGCTGTTTCTGATTGCCGGCTGGTTGGCGCTGGCTTTTGCGTCCAAAGGGAGTGCGGTGGCTAGGTTTCCGCGTTTCTAGACGTAACTGAGCATGGGCGGGCAGGATGATGGATGGGTCTGTGTAAAATTCCATGTATTTTTATGAGAACAATACCCAACTCGATTTTCAAGGTGAAAGCAGGTTCGGATGCATCGGCAACAATTTGGTGGAAAGCCAGATGGTATCCGGCACACCAGTGGAGGTGGTGATTGTCGGTTCCGGTCTACCGTCTTCTATGGGGAGGTTATCGATATACGCATCGTCATCATTCAGCTGGGCATTCTGCTTCCCTGCGGTCTCATCCTTCGGAACATGGCTGTTATGAATTCACGTCGCCGGCTGTGAACAACAATGTTTGGGTTAGGGTTCGCATGAGTGATTATGTCATCTTGCGGGCCCCGGCCAATTGAGCACAATGTTTTGACCCCCTTTTGCTGTCAACATCCCGTTTGTCGGCCATCACTACGGGAACGTTAGTTATCGCACCATTTCTTCTTTGTGTTACGTGAATCTGCCTGAGTGACCCTGACGCCATCCCAAACACTAGCCTTTCCAATTGTGAATCGCCTCACCTTTCGAGCATTGGATTGATCTGCACGCCAACTCATCAGCGATATCCGACCCCCTCCCCTCATTTCCCCAACTTTTCCCCCTCACTTTGCGATCTGCCTCCAAACACCAACACCAAAACATCAACACCACCGACACCCTCCATCACCACCAACAAATCAACAACATGTCTTCGGAAACCCCGATCCAAAACGTCACCCTCGTCGGCGCCTCCGGCAACCTAGGCCGTGTCCTTCTTTCCCACCTCCTCAAAACCAGCCTGCACATCACAATTCTCCAACGCGCTTCCTCCAAATCCACCTACCTACCCCACCCCAACCTCACCGTCACCACCGTCCCCTCTTGGTCCCTCCCCGACGTCACCGAAGCCCTCCGCGGCCAACACGCCGTAATCGCCGCCTTCCCGCTCCGCGACCTCCAAGCCCACCTCACCCTTGCCGAAGCCGCCTACGCCTCCGGCACCGTGGCCCGCTTCATCCCCGCCGACTACGGCAGCGTAGACGCCCGAAGCCAAAGAGCGCGGGATCTTGTCCCGTTGTTTGGCAAGAAGGTTCAGGTTCGCGAGTTACTGGAGAAGTTGAGCGAGAACAGCGGAGGCCGTTTGAGCTGGACCAGTCTGGTCAACGGCCACTTTTTCGACTGGGGCCTCACCAACGGATTTCTCCATTTCTATCCCTTTGAAAACCCGCCTAGGGCACATATCCTTGGCTCTGGAAACGAGAAGAGTTCCCAGGCGACGCTGGCGCAGGTTTCCAAAGCTGTGGTGTCAATCTTGACCGGTGACGCTGGACATCTTGAGCAAACGAAAAACAAAGTCCTCATGCTCCAATCTTTCCTCATCTCCCAGAATGACGCCGTCGACATGCTGGAGAAGGTGACGGGGAAGAAGTTTGAGAGGGAGTATGTGGATACGGAGGAGTATATTAAGGAGAGGAAGAAGGTGGCGGATGAAGGGGGAGAGGGGGCGGGAGAGGCGATTGAGGATTTGGTATTTGCGCTGGGGGTGGTGGAAGGGGATTGGACGAAGAAGGAGGAGTATTCGATGGGGTTGTTGGGCTTGGAGGAAGAGGATTTGGAGGCGGTAGTCAGGAGGGCGCTGGAGGAGAGTGAGGAGGGAAGGAAGTTGTTGGCTGGGAGAGGAAACTGATGGGGGTGAGGTTGGAGATGGTGGTAGTGTTGGTGTTGGTGGGAAGGGGCTGGGACGTGCCGATGTATGGACGAGTGTTTTGAGTAGTGATGAGTTTCGGGAAAGCTGGACCACGAACTGGCGGGAAAAGCTGTAATGGGATGGAAAATGGGAAAAGGATATCGCCATCTTATCGAACATCACCAATATCCAGTCCTATCATAACGGCGGGATTCAAGCAAGAAGCACGCAACCAGCTTACGATCCGGAGACTCCACGGGGACAACTAAACCAGTTCGGATAAAGCGGCCTTTGCTGCCGTGCCTTGTGCTGCCAGTCGTGTTGGCACATTCATGCCCGACATGGTCTGCAAAGCCGTTGATCCGCACAATCACATCGTATGTCGAGATATGGGAATTGCACGGGAATATATCGGCGAACGGGCGCGACGAGTTCCGGGATTCGGCCGAGATACGGGAATTGACCGGGAATGTTTGTGCCAATTCACATCGGCGAACGGGCCCGACGAGTTCCGTGATAGCCATCCGGGCCATTCCTTGGAGTTCGGTCAAGATCCAGTGCCAAATTCCTGAAACACCTAGGCCGCCTTCGGGCCCCAACGCACAGAACGAGATCGTCTGAAACAAGAGTACCTAGTAGGTATCGAGACCACGGGGATTACTTAGTCGTTTTCTGTTAGCCAGCGAGACTGTAGGTGAAGCGGGAAAGATCTAGAAATGATCGGATTGTTCTCGCCGCTGCTGGCATTGCTGTGTGCTAACCTCCAACGGCAACCTTCGAGAAGGCTCGGCAATGTCGCTCGCGCGGCTGCAGCCCTGGGTCTTCCCTTTCACCCTAACGATCGTCGAATCACCCGGACAGCTAGACGGGCGAAAGCCGCTTGCCCCTGGGTGCTGAGGTAGGTATCCACAAACCCCTTGGAAGGTCCTCGTTCACGATGCTTTGTGGAATCTTGCTACTTCCGCTGGCAGCTATTCATAGATGCAGATATTTCCGATTATTTCCTGGTTGCTTGATGTAGCTGATCTTCGTTCCGATATCCGTCTTCCGGGACAGGCGGAGGAGCGTATTGATTAGATCTGTGAATGCCAGGTGCCATAAAAGAAGGAAATCAGGAACAGGCCGTCGGGGGATGATCGAGCTTATCGAGAAACTCGTTTCTCTGAGGCGCAGCCTACCCAAAATGGGAATGTAGGCACGAGTCGGTCGGCAAAAGAAAGCCAGTCGGGAGCCCGGATCTATATGGACTCGACACCTGCAGCACGACGTCAGTCCTACTGGGATGGATCGGGGAGTGAGATGCTTATCGGCATCCACAACAGCCTTGTATATGGATCCACGGGTGGAGCTCCGTAGAAGCTTCCATGACCCCTGAGCTGAGGCTTCGGCTATCTGGTGCCGTTTCGTTCACCTCCTGTTGTTGCGATGTCGGTGTCGAGATTGTGGAGTGTCCCCTTCGTTCGTCGTGTTCCAAACACCACACCGTTGAGGAAGTCCAGTCGCGGTTCTACTCGCGCTCGCGAGTTCAATTTCACCTTCACGGTCTGTGCCATATTCGGCGCAAATACTTGCTCATACTGACCCTTCGTGTCGGTGAAAGGGTCAAGGCGATGTGTCCACTGGTTCATCGCGGCTGTCTGATTCAGTGCCCTACGGATCACCCAAGTAGGTGTGTGGTGGCCAAGTAAAGGAAGGGACTGGAAAATCTGCGATGAAACACCATGAACATCATATCTCGATGTCATCTTGATATTTCGCAGTCCGAAGTAAGATACAACCATTCTCGACTTCCTAATGCATCAAACAGGCAAGGCGGTCAAGGGAACACAAAACAACGGCTTCTCCTATCCGGATTTCCACGGGAATAACTACGGCAATAAGTCCCTCTACAATGACAGAAGCTCAGAAAGCAATCATAGATCTGGCAAATATAGGACATCGCAGCGAGGCCGGCCGGCTAAGAATATCGGCATCCAAAACGAATCCCATACGTAGCGGTGACACTACCGCAAGATTTCACTCAAGTCGGATTTATCCCCACGCTATATCCTAACCAATTATATCGTTTGTTGCAGGTCTTTCCTGAGGTATAATTGGCCGTAAAATGTGGGGATGAATCCGACGAGAGTGAGAATTAGCGGTACTGCATGAAATTCAAGCAATTGCCGTTGAACGCTCCCGAAACCCTTGATGATGATCGATGTTGCACCATCTCAACCTCGACCGGACGTATCGGCAAGCCAGGAGGTGTTGGAGGGCGACGATTCCATCGATAACGCTGGAGCAGTCGCTGTCTACCGCCTTTTTTTCCCATTCAAACCGGATTTATCCCCACAGTATTGGACCAATTACATCTAGAGAATGACCTGAAGCGACGCCAAAACGTGGCAGGCAGACTTCATGATTGGCCAGGACAGCGTGGGGATAAATCCGGTTTGATACAGACATCGCCCCCTGAAAATGCGATGCCGCGGTCCGCTCCCGATCAGAAAGCTTGTTTCGTCAAGGGTCTCCACCGCTCAACACTTGGACGAGCAGGACAAGCATCCCATGACATTCTAGCAGTCCATAAGGCATTGGCGTACGTAGGTTGTTAGGTAATGAAGAGCAGTTGGAGGCGTGTGCTCACTATTACCCAGTCTTCATGGGGTCCCCATTCACCAGATGCTCTGTGCTTTGATGTGGACAACTGGCTGTGGCGGTGGGTGCTTGTCTCGTCTGTGTTCTTGCTATACCATAATCGTCCCGTCTCGCGTCGCGAGGATCCCCGGGTGACCCGGAAGGACAGACAACAAGACTCGAGAAGGTGTAAGAAAGGGGAAGACGGAAGAAATAGAAACACATACCTGATATATATTCCATTCCCTCTCACCGACTGAGACTGAACTTTTGTGAAATCATCATCTCATCATCATCCATCAATCATTCTGACGGAGGAAGCCTCTCCTCATTCTCAACAACACCCCTGGACAACTTACCTCCACCGTCCAAGCTGATTTGAACTGATATTGAGACGACAAACTTGTCATCTCCTGATATCGACAATATCCGACTTTTCCTTTTTCCACATTACAACACCCTAATACACACACATCACCATGAGCCAACAACAAAATTCCCCTTACGGCCGCCGCCTTATCCTCGACATCATCAAGGAGCGTGCCCACAACGAGCCCGAGCGGGAATGGGTGTCTGTACCTCGTTCTTCCGACCCCAAAGATGGGTGGAAGATCCTCACCTACCTTGACGCCTACAACGGCATCAACCGCATCGCGCACAAGCTCACGCGGGTTTGCGGTGCTGCCGCGCCCGGCTCCTTCCCCACGGTTGCATATATCGGCCCCAACGACGTTCGCTACCTCGTCTTCGCCCTAGGCGCCGTCAAGGCCGGTTATCAGGCGCTCTTCATCTCGACTCGCAACTCGGCCGAGGCCCAGGTGAACCTGTTCGAGCTGACGAACTGCAACACCCTGGTGTTCGATCAGAGCTACAAGGCTACCGTCCAGCCATGGCTACACGAGCGCGAGATGACTGCGATTCTGGCGCTTCCCGCTGATGAGTGGTTCCCGGCCGATCAGGAGGACTTCCCGTACAACAAGACGTTTGAGGAGGCCCAGTGGGATCCCCTGATGGTGCTGCACACTTCTGGAAGTACTGGATTCCCCAAGCCCATCGTGGCCAGGCAGGGTATGATTGCTATTGCGGACCAGTTTCACAACCTTCCGTCGCGCGAGGACGGGAAGCTCATGTGGATCGCGGAGATGAGCAAGAGGGCGAAGAGGATGATGCATCCTAGTGAGTATTCCCGAAAACATGATGGTCGATCAGGGTCCGATATTAACAGATGACAACAGTGCCCCTTTTCCACGCGGCTGCCATGTACACCTCCATGATCATGATCCACTACTGGGATACCCCTGGTGCTTTGGGCATCGGCGAGCGTCCACTCTCTTCCGACCTCGTTGTCGAATACATCAAGTACGCCGACATCGAGGGCATGACCTTGCCTCCCGCGATCCTCGAGGAGCTCTCCCAGGACGAGGAATCTATTCAGGCCCTCAAGAAGCTCAACTTTGTGTCCTTTGGCGGCGGCAACCTCGCTCCCGAATCCGGTGACCGCCTGGTCGAGAACGGCGTGACGCTCTGCAACCTCATCTCCGCGACCGAGTTCACTCCCTTCCCCTACTACTGGCAATACGACAACAAGCTCTGGCGCTACTTCAACTTTGACACCGAGCTCTTCGGCATCGACTGGCGCCTTCATGACGGCGAGTCGACTTACGAGCAGGTAATCGTCCGCAAGGAGAAGAACCCCGGTCTTCAGGGCTTCTTCTACACCTTCCCCGACACCGAGGAGTACAGCACCAAGGACTTGTACAAGCCCCACCCTACCCTCAAGGACAACTGGATCTATCAGGGCCGCGCCGACAACATCATCGTGTTCTCCAACGGCGAGAAACTCAACCCCATCACCATCGAGGAGACGGTGCAGGGCCACCCCAAGGTCAAGGGCGCCGTTGTCGTCGGCTCGAACCGGTTCCAGCCTGCCCTAATCATCGAGCCCGTCGAGCACCCCGAGACCGAGGAGGGCCGCAAGGCTTTGTTGGATGAAATCTGGCCCACCGTCGTCCGCGTCAACAAGGAGACGGTCGCCCACGGCCAGATAGGCCGCCAGTACATGAGTCTCTCCACCCCCGGCAAGCCGTTCATGCGCGCGGGTAAGGGCACCGTCCTGCGCCCTGGTACTATCAACCTGTACAAGGCCGAGATCGACAAGCTCTACGAGGACGCCGAGAAGGGCGCTATCACTGGCGAAGTCCCCAAGCTTGATCTTTCCTCGTCCGACGCCTTGATCGTCTCCATCGAGAAGCTCTTCGAGACGTCCCTCAACGCTCCCAAGCTCGAGGCCGACACCGACTTCTTCACCGCCGGCGTCGACTCGATGCAAGTCATCACCGCGTCTCGTCTCATCCGTGCTAGTCTGGCCGCTGCCGGCGTGAATGTCGATGCCTCGGCCCTGGCCACCCGTGTCATTTACGGCAACCCCACTCCCAAGCGCCTGGCCGACTACCTCCTGTCCGCCGTCGTCAACAAGAACAAGGACGCCGCCCACGGCACTTTGGACGACGAGCACCACGGCATGGAGGCCCTTGTGGAGAAGTACACGCAGGACCTTCCCACTCCCAAGCAGAACAAGCCTGCCCCGGCCGACGAGGGTCAGGTGGTCGTCATTACCGGCACCACTGGCGGCATCGGTTCCTACATGGTCGACATCTGCGAATCCTCCCCGCGCGTCTCCAAGATCATCTGCCTCAACCGTTCCGAGGACGGCAAGGCCCGCCAGACGGACTCCTCCTCGGGCCGCGGCTTGTCGACCGACTTCTCCAAGTGCGAGTTCTACCATGCGGACCTGTCGCGCGCCGATCTCGGTCTCGGCGCCGAGGTCTACTCCCGCTTGTTGACCGAAGTCGACCGCGTCATCCACAACCAGTGGCCCGTCAACTTCAACATCGCGGTCGAGTCCTTTGAGCCTCACATCCGTGGCTGCCGCAACCTCGTGGACTTTTCCTACAAGGCTGACAAGAACGTGCCCATCATTTTCGTGTCTTCCATCGCCACCGTCGACAAGTGGCACCACGAGGGTCAAATCGTTCCTGAGACCTCTCTCTCCGACTTCTCCATCTCGGCGGGCGGTTATGGCCAGTCCAAGCTCGTTTCCTCTCTTATCCTCGACAAGGCCACCGAGGTGTCTGGCGTGCCCACCGAGGTCGTTCGTGTCGGCCAGGTCGCCGGCCCGTCTTCCGAGGCGGGTTACTGGAACAAGCAGGAGTGGCTTCCCTCCATCCTCGCCTCCTCCGTCTACCTCGGTCTCCTCCCCGACTCTTTGGGGCAGATGAGCACATGCGACTGGACCCCCATCGAAGGCATCGCCAACCTCTTGCTCGAAGTCTCGGGCGTCACCGATGATGTCCCCATTGACAAGCTCAACGGCTACTTCCACGGCGTCAACCCCGAGCGCGCCAGCTGGTCGGAGCTCGCGCCCGCCGTCCAGGAGTACTACGGCGACAGAATCAAGAAGATTGTGCCGCTGGACGAGTGGATCGAGGCGCTGGAGAAGAGCCAGGAGAAGGCCGAGGATGTGACGCGCAACCCGGGTATCAAGCTCCTTGATACCTATAGGGCTTGGTCCGAGGCGACCAAGAAGGGAACCAAGTTCGTGCCGCTGGATATGACCAGGACGAAGAGTTACTCGAAGACGATGAGGGAGATGCAGGCGGTTACTCCGGAGTTGATGAAGAACTGGTGCAGGCAGTGGAACTTTTAAGCTTCGCGCTTATAGGATCTGGTGAAGGTGTAGCTTTGGTTGTTTTCCGGTTACCGGGTGCATTGTTCAGCGAGGTGATAGACTTGGGTTGGGGCATTGTTGCATTTGCATCGGTTTGCATGTAGACTTGGGTACCAAATAGGCGTTTCAGATAGCATAGTAATTGGCATTTGTCGATTCAAACTGATATCCTGTGTTTGTGATGGTGTTGAAGATGGAAAAAGTAAATATTTACAAACAATGGCGGGGGTTGCTGTTAGTGGTGCCGTGCACAGACCACTTTCTTTCCATCCCACCAAAAAAATGCACCAAGACTGGCATGCCAAGCAATTTTCGCACTCTGACAAACAACTTCCCACCTCGACGTCCTCTTCCTCCCGACTTCTTCCACTTTTTCATTTCCCACTCGACCTCCCTCGACAGCTGTCCGAATCCAATCCGATGTCTCCCGAAATCACACCTCCTTCTCGCGCTCCTCGACAATCTCGACCGCCGCTGGCTTCTCTCCGTCCTCCCCGATTCCCCCCCTCTGCCGCACCTCCTTGATGGCCTCGCTGACAATCGACGTCTCGGCCGACTTGAACTTCCACGCCGGAACTCTCCGCTCAAACAACTCGTCAATCTCCTCCAGCGCCCGCCCCTTCAACTCGGGCAAAAAGAAGAAGAAGAACAAGGCACAACAGAAATTGGACCCGGCCCAGATGTAGCCATACTTTGCGCCCCAGTTCATGTTCTCCGGGTTGATAAAGTAGGGCGAGCAGAAGGACGTCAACCACGCCAGGAAATAGCCCAGGCTGATGGCCGCCCCGACCGTGTACGACCGCAGCCTCGTGCTCACCAGCTCCGTGGCCACGGGGTAACTCGCGATGCCCACAAACGCATTATACGCAAAGTTGAACAGGGCACTGCACGCAATCAGACTATTCCTCGTCCCCGCCTCTGTCGTCGCCGAGATGGCCATGCCCAACATGAACATGCCCTGCACCACCGCCCCCGTGGTCATCAGCGTCCTCCGACCCATGACATAGCGCAGCAAGTACATGCCGACATTGACCCCGATAAACCCGATACACGTCTTCATGATGCTGTACTTGAACGACAGATCGACCGGCAGTCCCGACACAATCATGAAATACGTCGAGTAGCTGATGTAGAACCAGCTCCCGCTGCCAGCCTGGGTGGCGATCACGCCGAAGCACAACAACGTTCGTCGCAGATCACTCCCGCGGAACATATCCAACGGCCCGACTGTTTTCGCCAGCCTCTTCTCCTCCTCGATTCCCCTAACAATCTCGGCCCACTCAACCTCCAGCCTCTCCTGCCCTTCCTTATCCTCGCCACTTACGTCTCTCAACCTCTCCAACGCCCTCCTCCCCTCTTGGTACCGTCCCCGACGAACCTCCCACCTCGGACTCTCCGGCACCACCCACCACACCCCCGCCGACAACACCACAGGAACAACAAATAGCACGCCCAACGGCACCCTCCAACTGCCCTTCCCCAGCCACCCCTTTGTCGCATTCGTCACCACCGCGCCCAGCACACTTCCCACGCAGACCCATTCCGAAAACAGCGCGACCATGACACCTCTCAGATGCGGCGGCGCTACTTCGGCGCAATAAATGTTGGAAAAAGTCACGAGAAAGCCGTTCCCGATACCGAGGATTATTCGACCCACATACAAGGCCGCGGCGGAAGAAGTACCGATCTGGATGGCAGTGCCGAGGGCGGTGAGGAAACACGCGAGGAGGAGGGCGGGACGGCGCCCGTATAGGTGGGAGAAGGGACCGGCGAAGAGAGTTGAGAGGAGGGAGCCAAGGGTCAGGAAGGAGGAGAGGAGTTGTTGGAAGGTGTGCTTGTTGTTGCCTTGTTAGTGGGACGTCCACAAAGAGGGAGCCAGAAGGAGGGTTGAAGGGGTGAGAAAACCTACGCCGATGCCATAACCACCGGGAGCACTAGGATCGGGGTATCCAAAAACCTTGAGGAAGCCTGGCATCGCTTGAAGGGCAGCAAGACAAGCGCTGTCGAGGCCGTATTGCATGTTGGCAAGGGATACGAGGGCGCAGATGAGGAGGCATTTGCTGTTGGTCCAGAGGGAGGTTTCGGGGAGCTTGTCGACGGCAGGCTGTGGTGAGCCCATTCTTTCTTTGTTTCTTTCTTGTGCAGTCATCTTGCGGATCTTGCGCTTCACCTGTTGTGGTTCTCCTTAATCAAGTGATAGAAAGGAGAGAAGCAAGTGCTTCGTTGCAACATCAAGGCCGACTATCAACAGCTATGAGAAGGCTTCAGAATCACCACTTTCCCCGATACTAGCCTCATCCACGGTTCTGGAAGGTTGGGGGGTGAGGGGTCAACGTCGCCTTGAGCGGCCGTCACATTTACTTCCGCGACGCCTTTCTACACACCATCGCCAAACCCAGATCATCATCCGGGAGGCAGCCCTGATAGGGGAAGCCATGTACAGACAATATTGAGCCCGAAGCTGGTTCATCACTGCATGTCCCACAACGTTCGTCCATCCCCGCGAATTGGTTCGCCGAACCACACAATCAGACGCATAGAAAGTAACCATATTATGCCGGAAGAGTGGGAGGACGGCACACCTGATGTACACAGAACGGACCCCCGCAGTTCGGCAGTTGGTACTCCCTCCGGTTGGATCGATGGACCATGTTGGAAGGGGACGGCCCGTGGCGATTGAACTTCAAGCGATACCACCTACAAAGCTTCGCAGCTTGACCAGTAGTCAGTCGTGATCTTTCACTGTCAACCATGCCCGTGGGGAGAAGAGAAAATCTCGTGGAGAATTCACGCCGTTGTTGAAGGGGGTGGCTGCTATCAAGGATAACCGTGAAGCTTTTCCAGAATCACGGTGTCCGCATCAGCGCATCCCTTACGATATTTGATACCTGAGCGCATCGATCTCTTCGGCGACGGCGGGAGCGGCTCTGAGGTCTTTGCCTGAGGGAGCTGGGGTTGGAAGTGAGGTAGTATGTTGTTGATTTGGTCGTCGACGCGAGGGTTGTTTCCCTAAGGTCCCGTAGGAACTTTCTTTCCTTCTTTTTCTCTTCTTTTCCCCCTACAACCAACTTCTGAAGAACGCGCTGACCGCTCCTGCACCCAATTTTTTTTCCTTTATTTTTTTTTTTTGTGGTTTTCTTTTTTGAAAACAGACCCATTCCTTTCCTTTCCATCCTGTTCATTCTGCACTTGTCTTTCACCTGATCTGCCCTCCCGTGTCTGATGATTCTGATGATCGAATGTCAACGACCGCGCGTCATTGCGGCGGGCATACATGAGCCGCAAGCAACAATGGCGTGCAAGACTGCATCTTGGAGACATCAGGCCCGGTTCAACTTCAATTGAATCGTCCCATTCGGTGCGGCTTCCACCCGTTGACTGCACAGTTGATGTGCAGGTGCATCGCCTCTTTGGAATCGGAACATTTTTGCATTTTCTACCAACAAACTCCCAAGTTTCACAATGTTCACATGTTTCAGCTGATTGAATGCTCACCCCATCATCCAGAAATCTCTAAGAGCGCCCTTCGATTCTTGAAATGTTTCAAGTGATGGACACTGCACGCCAGTTCCACCTCATACTTTACCTTAAGCAAAGTCAAACATGAGCAGCGGACCGTCACTGACAAGGCTAATTCTGCATCCCCAGGGCTGCGTAGGAGCTGATGGAATGATTCTGCGAGTGCGAGATACACATTGTCGACCCACGGAAGCGTGAGATCGAAAAAGAGCCTCCGGCAGAAGCACAGAGGCAAGGAGGAGAGGCTGCGAAGTCAGGAGACAACCCACGGCAATCGCAACAACATACCACACCATATTCAGTGCCGCTGAACTTTCTGAACCAAAGCCAAAGGGCCGGAAGCAATGTAAATGCAGCAGAGCCTACTTGGGGCTGTGAAGGTTGTGAGATGGCGTGCTTCCAGACGCTTCGGGGACAGAGCGAGTGATGGACCTGGGAGACGTTGGACGCTCTAAGCTTTGCAAGATCAGGAGATCACTATCATCGAACCTCTATTTAACTGCGTCTCAACTCACTTCTCAGTCGATCATTTCCCCATCATCCTTCAGCACACCGCTTCTGTTCTTTCAACAACCTACCCAGCCCCAAGAACAGCAGCTCAGCAAAGCTCGAAGGGCACTCGCTTGGAACTTCAACACCTATTACCACTTTCACGCCCAAAACACAACCCAACACCCACCTTTCACCTCCACCTCAAGTCATCATGAAGTCCACCACTCTCGCTCTCCTCCTTGCCGCTGCCGGCTCCATCGAGGCCATCACCGTCTCCCTCCCCTCCGGTGTCACCCTTCCCTCCGGCGTCACCTTGCCTAGCGGCGTCAGCGTCGTGACCGCCACCGCCTCCGCCAACAACAAGCGCTTCTTGCACGCCCTCGGCCACGACAAGCGCCAGTTCTCCGGCCTAACTGTGAGCGCGGCCGCTACGGGCGCTGCCGCCAACAACAACGCAGCTGACGATGCTGATGATTCCAAGGAGGATGATTCCAAGAAGGATGATTCCAAGAAGGATGATTCCAAGGAGGATGATTCTAAGGAGGATGATGCCAAGAAGGACGATTCCAAGAAGGACGATTCCAAGAAGGACGATTCCAAGGAGGATGATTCCAAGGAGGATGATGGCAGTGATGCCAATGCTGATGAAGCGAGCGGTGAAGGGCAGGGGGATGTCGACGCTGCCTTGGGCGGGTTTGCGAGGAAGTTGAAGGTTAAGCGGGAGTAAGCATGTTCTCATTTGAGAGTTGGAAGTTTTTTGTACTGTGGGCTTTTAGGCCTTGGTTTGGAGTCGGGGAATGGTTGAGATCTGACGGGAAGGAGCTGTTTCATGTCAACTGCATCTGGAGTGGTTTGGATGGGAGTCGTCGGTAAGAAAGAATGGACACAGAATGTTGCAAATTCTCTTCTTTTTGAGGCTGTTGATGGGGAGTCTCCTTGTACAACAATTTTTTTTTTTATTTTTTTTTTATTTTTTTGCCTTTGGACTTTCATGGAGGATGGAGAGCAGTAGACATCTGGACGGCGCAAGACGGACTGGGAGGAACGGAAGAGGGTCGGACTGGGAAATGAAAAAATGCGATCCAGCTACATCTATAAGGGGATGCATAGGAACGTTGGGTTTGGATGTTGAATAATGTATACCAGTTACAGGAGCAATCGATGATGTGTGTTTTGTTTTTTTTATATCTTGGGCCCGCTTCCCTCGACGAGACGACGGAGAGAAATAGTTCGGACATTGCCGCTCTTATGGAAACTTTGGGTGTGAACGTGGAAAATAAGCGAGCCTTGAATCGGAACTCGGAGCCCGGAGTTGTGCCGATTCGAGAATCGACCGCATCGAACCGAAACATCGTATCGAATCCTCACTAACCTCGCTTATAGTCGCTAACGGCGTCACCGTCTCGGTAACCGGAATTCTTCCCTTTTCGTCCACGGGAGCTAGCGGTCCACGAGAGCCGAGCTAGCGGTCTACCCCCGTGCCAAGATCAAGCAGGTTACTTTGTAGCGGTGCAGCGTTTCATCGCAACGTCTCCTGCAATTTAGCCCCACGTGGGAATTGGAATGGAAGTGAAACGCAACCGGGAAAAGAAGGAGGACGGTTCATGCCGAACATTGAAAGAAAACCTCGAGGCAATGGACCAAAAAGGAAAGAGGCTCGTGACTGGCTCACTGACTGCAAAATGTTTCATCGCGCAGGGCAGTGAACTCCAAGCGCTTGACATGTAAGTGAATCCAAATCCGGGTCCCCGGTCGAGTCTCGACACCCTTCCTTGACTGACTAGCGCGTAGGACTAGCGGCCCCCCAGCGGTCCGGGTGCGGGTAGGTGTTCTCATAGGGAATTCGGGTTTTCCTCGACTAACGCGGTAACAACGGTCCATCCACCATCGCACCATGGGCCTGGAGCTAGGTCCTGGGACTGGGGTCAATGTTTCTTCGTCCTGTTTCGGTGCTGGTGACAAGGTCCCCAGGATGGAACGATGGAAGATGGCGAGATCTTGCCGGGAGGTGGAACTATCAAACCATATCCAGGATCGAGGACAGGAGGTGACTGGCATGAAATAATCTAGAGGTATGTCACTTCACAACGCCTTGGACGAGTATAAGACCCATTGCCATCTCCCTCCTTCGATCTCTCAAGTCTTTCTCTCCCCATCTACAACCGCTTCTTCTTCCGGTCAGTCACTCATTACCTCTAGTTCAGTCACTCATTATCTGTACAAGTCAACATGCATCTCCCCACCGTTCTCTCCGTCATCTTCGCTGCGGCCGGCGTTACCGCCCAGCTCAACGACCTCGCCGTCTCTGCCGGTCTCAAGTACTTCGGTACTGCTGGTCAGGAAGGCACCATCACCTCGGATACCAGATACCGTAACATCATCAACAACAAGCACGAGTTCGGTCAGCTCACTCCCGAGAACGGCATGAAGTGGGATGCCACCGAGGGCCGCCCCGGAGCGTTCACCTTCCAGTCGGGAGATATTGTTGCTGGAGTGGCCAAGACCAATGGACAGCTCTTGAGGTGCCACACGCTGGTTTGGTACAGCCAGTTGCCTTCTTGGGGTGAGTACTCTATCCATGAGGTTGATGTGGGGATAGAACGGTGTGTGTACTGACAGGGGATATGCAGTCTCTGGCCAGTCCTGGACCCGTCCCGCCCTTCAGTCCGTTATCGAGTCGCACATCAGCAATGTCATGGGCCACTACAAGGGCCAGTGCTACGCCTGGGATGTCGTGAACGAGGCTATCTCCGATGATCCTAATGGCAGCTTCCGCGATTCGGTGTTCTTTAAAACCTTCAACACGGATTACTTCCCCATTGCCTTCAAGGCCGCGAAGGCCGCTGATCCCAACGCCAAGCTGTGAGTCTGCTCCTCCCATCAGCCACACATGATCGAAGCCAAACTAACACCTCCCAGCTACTACAACGACTACAACCTCGAGTACAACGGCGCCAAGACCCAAACGGCCCTCAAGCTCGTCAAGCTCATCAAAGCCGCCGGCGCCCCCATCGACGGTGTCGGTCTCCAGGCCCATATGACGGTCGGCGGCACGCCCTCGCGCGCCGCCATGGCCAACATCCTCAAGAGCTTCACCGCTCTCGGCGTCGAAGTCGCCTACACCGAGCTCGACATCGCGCACAAGTCGATCCCCGCCTCCCCCTCCGCCCTCGCTCAACAGGGTACTGACTATGCCAACATGGTTGGCTCCTGCTTGGACGTCCCCGGCTGCGTCGGCGTCACCATCTGGGGCTACGTCGACAAGTACAACTGGATCAAGAACGGCGATGCTGCGCTCTATGACAGCAACTTCAACAAGAAGGCCGCATGGACCAGTGTTAGCTCCGTCTTGGCCGCCAAGGCGACGAGCGCTCCCAAGGCGACGAAAGCCCCTACCAAGGCGGCGAACGCCGCTCCTGCTGTGCCGACGACCCTCAGGACCAGCAAGGTCGCTAACGACCCTGCATGTGACGCGCCCACCACTACCGCCAAGGCCGCAGCCCCGGCGCCTACCAAGGCGGCGAGCGGTGCTGGTGCTGGTGCGCAGCAGTCTGTCTCGCGTTGGGGACAGTGTGGTGGTAATGGCTATTCGGGCCCGACTGCTTGCCAGGCCCCGTATACTTGCAAGGTGCAGAACCCTTGGTATAGCCAGTGCTTGTAAGCTTTTCGACTGCTTGCCAGAGTCCATACACTTGCAGCTTTTCGAGAGGGGTTTGAAGAGGTGGAGTGTTAGTAAGATGTGAAGGGGAAGGGCATTCTTGTATATAAATTGTTCCGGACAGATTGCTCCAGGTGGTTGTTTGACAGATGTGATAGGGGCAGAGAGTGACGTTGTACATAGAATATTTTCAACATAGAATACATTTATCTTTACTGCTCCGCTCATTTTTGGTTCCCTTAATACTGTCTCCAAGCAGTATGTACGCGTAATACCTATTGTTACGAGAAAGTGCGCAGTTAGGTGGTGTCACTGGTGTGCCCCTGCTCTGAAACTATTGCGCTTTGAGGAAAACAGTCAAGTGGTTCTTAGCTACCTGCTTCAAGAGGGAAGCTACCAGTAAGTAGAGATATATACTTCGAATCATACATCATATATCATGTGCTTGAACTTTTCCCTCAACTTCTCCACCACTTCAGCGTAAAATGATTTTCTAAAATCCTCATCATCCAAGCCCTTCTCGCTGTTGTGAGTTACAAGGCACCAATGAACAATGTTATTATAATCTTCCCCAGCAGATTCTTCATTTTCCCACAGGAGACTTTCCGCATTCCGTGATAACCTTTTGTGCATGCTATCTGGCATGACGACTGCTCCCGGTGGGATAGGAACCCGGTGAGCTTTCAAGTCAATTTCGGTAGCTATAGGGAGTTTCCGGTCTTCTGATAGCATGAGCTGGCAAAGCAACAGGCCCAGGTAGAATGCAGTTGGATTGAAGGGGCTGGGAGTAAGCGTGGGGTTACCATCATGGCGGCTTTTCGTATCCGAAGGAGTGCAACCAACTGGCTTCGAGATGAATGTTCGTAGTTTGAATCTTTCAGAGGCAATACTACTATCGTCCACCAAAAATACGATATCATCAAGCGTGAGAGGTTTGGACAACCAGGGCGTGCTGTGCATGTGAAGAACACTCTCGGAAATTGCAACTGCCATTCGTATTTTGTCGCCGGTTCTCGGCCTGGGAACTCTGTGTGCTCCCTGTAAGTCGCTGTCAAGTATTTGACGGAGGGTGAGAGTGGTTCGGAACTCGACAGGCTCGGCAATGGATTGCTGTTGGTACTTCAGATTACTGTCGTCTTGCTCGCATGGTGGGTAGAGGGCAAATTTGCGGCCTTGGCCTATAGCCACGATGCAACCATGACAGTAATCTTGGTCGGATGCTTCTTTCTTCCCTTTGCCGAGGGTGATCTCGCAAAGATTCAACAGCTTTGTCGGCTCCAGACTGGTGAAACTCGAAAAACTGGTCTTCGCAAGGGTTGCCACTGATGTGGAGGACCCCGTAGAAAAGGCCACCTTTTTGCCTGGTTTGATGGATCGCTCCAGCAAATGGGCTGGAAGTTTCGTGAGCGGACCTCTGAACTTGATCTTTCCTGAGCTGCTCGGCCTGGGACCTTCCCGTGAGGAGATTGGACCCACAGGTCCACCAGACATATATGATGGAAGAGACGTAGTCGAGCCTGCCGGCGTAGGGTGTGGCGGGTCACGATGAGGGTGTTGACTCATTAACATGGAAGGCGGCAAGCTCGTGCGACCTGTGAACCTGATCTTTCCTGGGCCTCCTGAAGGCTGGTGATTGTTGGATACGGCCGTAGAAAGAGTTGAAAGAGACGATGTTGAGTTGGACGGAGACGTGGGCGACAAGAGAGGAGGAGATGAAGGGCCAAAGTTGCAGCATTGGACCCGAAAAGTGGCCCAACGGGGTTGTAAGCGCGGTGAACCGTCGGCGACAGTTTGGCCAAGACTGGCGGAGTTCAAACCGAGGTGAAAGCCGATCTTTCCTCTGGCGACTTCATCTTCTGATTCCACCTCTTTGGCAAACCACAAGTCGTTCCGGGACACCAGTTTAAGATAAACATTGTGTGGCTTTGGACAAACACAGCCGGATGACGCATCTCCAAGAGCCATGAAAAGACTTTCGAGTAGGTCACGTAGAAGCCTGGTGACGTGGTCTTTTGAGCGGAGCGTTCTTGTAATCTTCTGCTCGAGGGCAGTGTTGGCGAGGCCCTCGAGAAGAGTGTTGCTGCGTTTCAGCCGCCCTATGATGGTATCATACGATTTCTTTCTCAAACCAAAGCCAGTTCTGGCCGCCCAGGCTTTAAGAATCGACCTCTTGTCTCGGTAGAGGTATTTTACTGGCTATAAGATTGTTAGGTACCAATCAAACCAAATACAACAATCAGTTGATTCATAAGGGGTCATTTTACATTTCGTGGATCGGGGAGTTTCAACTTCAATCGCAGCTCCTCGGAAGACTTGTTTATCTCATTGAGCTGCTCCTTGAACTTATTGTACGTGATATATAGAAGCGTGCGAAGTAGGTCGTCAATTCGAGGTCCAAGTTTTTCCCATTTGGGAGAATGGGGGTTTTCTAGTAGCTCCTGCGCTGTAGTGGTCTCATCCAACAATGATCCAAGGAGGCGCTCCAAAGTGTTGTAAAGCCGAGTCCTCTCCGACTCCAGATCCTGAACAAGTTGCTTGAGGTCCTCTTGAAATTTCTTGGATGAAGGGAAATAGGTTTTGTAAACCTGGAATGCTTGGACGGCTGCCGGTAAAACGGCCAGAACGATGCCGGCAATTTCGAAGCCGGACATGACCGAAGATGAGGACGGACAATATCATCCAACTTTTCCAAGGGAGGGAGTGCGATTGATTGTTGCGACAAAGGACATGGACGGGAAGGAACAAACAACGCAGAAGGGAAAGGACGGAGGCGTCAATGGTAAGTGGAATGAGAATACAGAAAATGGGATGAACCCCGCAACACCGCAAGTTGGCCTGCCCCCGAGTATTTTGGGCATCATGCAAGTAAGGTACATACTTAGGCACCAACACCAGACGCAAATTCTTCGTCGTTGGTGTTTACTTGTACACTGTACACTCTGCATGCAACCTCAGCACACCTTCGCTGCACACAACCGCCGACCAACCGCCAACCAACGAGCCGCGATAGCCTCCTGATATTTACCTACCTACCAACCCCTCTTTCCCCAATCCCGATGGTACAAGAAACTTCGAGCACGAGGTACGATTGACTTGCTCCTATGCGAGGCATCTCAACTTCAGTCACCAATATTTACTATCGGATATCGCCGGCCACAAAAACCAAATAACTGAGGTAGTTCACCCAAACATAACTACTTTTCATCACGATCGTGATCTAACAATGCAAAGCGCACAGACAACCTTCGACAAGATGACGACCAAAGTCCCCATATCTTCTCTTTCTGCACGGGGCATTTCCGCGCTCAAGGCACTGGTGGAGACTTTGGAAGAGGAACATGAAGCTGATCCCGATACTCGCTCACTGGTTTCCTCTCTCTTGACTAGATTCAAGCTCTGGGTAGGCAATCTTGGAGCCCACCGGGCTTCTGGAACCCGCTTCGCTCGAATACAAGCTCCGCGACGCTTCTATGCTTCGGAACCATATCGTCCCGCTACCAGTGTTTCGGAATGAGTCAAATAACAAATAACGAATAACAATCTGAGGCAAATAAAGCAAGCAAATCAAATAATAATGTAAATGATCTGACCGGTACCGCTTTGATTGCTTATTTGGTTTAGATTGCGTACTATAGCTCTTAGTATTTGAAGGGGTAAATTTTAGCTAGGAATCTAGGTCTTTCCTATATTTAAAACCTAGTACTATATCCGTTTAAACGCTATATAAAAAGTCTACTCCCGACGCTGTATTAGTAGGGTTTTGGGGGTTGCTAGCGCCTGTTTAACAGCGTTGGAGGGGTACGTACTAGCCTTATTAAATCGCTTAAGAGGTAGTAATATCGACGTAATATTAAGAAGTAGAATTAAACTACTTCTATATTTGTATTTTTTTATTATTCGTATTGGGCTCCCTCATCTTCTTATTATCCTTCGTATTACCTCTCTTTATTAGTTTCTACTATTAATATAATAGATAGTATTTTTATTATTAATTCCTCCTATATAAGAATAATTAATTCCTTACTGCTAGTAGTATTTTTACTATTTTATAAAGGATTCCCTAAAGTAATTAAATTAATAATTTTTTGATATATTAAAAAATTTATTATTAAACCGAAGTGTAAAATACATTGTTTAATTCCCTAATACCTCGCAGGAAGTATCGAAATTAATTATTAGCGTTTATAAATCCTTTTATAAATAAATAAATTCCTTCGCGTTAAATATAAAGGGAAGGAGTACGTTATAGACAATTAATTAAATTATTAAAAGCTTCGTACTTTACTAATTAAATATTATAGTACTTAATTTGCTAAAATTAAAGAGGAAATAAAAAACGGTAATGTTATTATTATTAAGACCGTCGAGTAAACGTAGTTTTATAACAATTATAAATAAATTTATATCAATAGCGCTACGAATTTTACTATAGGCTACTTTAAATAAATTTATTATATTATTAAAGGATTTAACGAGGGAAATACACCGTCCGCTAAATATTAGAAGACTTTAATTATTTAGAATGTATATTAATCAATTGTAGAAACTTATAAATTAAAGCGAATTCCGATTTTTAAATTAATTACTAATACTTTTAAAGAATTATTGATTAATTAGAATATCGACTATAATATACCCTTTAACAGTATTACCAACCCAAATTTCTACTAACTTTTATTCTTTCTTAATCCTAAATTAGTAATAAAATTATTATTTAAGGACTGGCATATAATTAAATCTTAGGTTAACCGTAACTATTTAAAAATATCACAATTTATTAAGGAAACCCTATTAGCGAGCCTATTTAAGAAGTATATTTTTTTCGATTTTTAGACCTCTAATAACGGCTATACCCTATTAGGGGTTTATATTTATTATATTTATACAGATAGGGTTTTAAATAATTACCTCCTTAATTTACATTATATAAAAGGGGGGTACGGCGGTATTAATATCATATTAATAATTTTAAAGGTTTTCGATCGGTTTAATTTATAGAACGAAAATTAAATGGGTTACTTTTAATAAAATGATATAAATTTAAATAATATTTATATTATTTACTTTATTAATAATTTTATTCTAATAAAGATTTCCCTATTTATAAATCTAAGACCGACAAATATCAAATTCGTTTACATTTATATTACTATAATTACGCTCTTAACCTCGTAGCGAAGACTTTTTTAAAAGAGGATTTTTATAATCTTATTCAATTTATAGTCGAAGATAACAAAGAGGTATTAATAAAGTAGTATAAACGGAGTCTTATTGGCAAATTGCGCAATATAGTTACTTTTATACGCTGCTTTCCCTAGCATAAGGATAATATGACGGTTGATGCATAAGGGCTTGCATTCCTCCGTCGCAACTATATAAGACCACTTGAGCAACCGAATTGCCAGCTTCGGTTACTTGTATCCTTTTGYGGAAACAYGGAACGTATAGCGTAGTGGTGAAATGCGTCGCCGTGACAGATAAGTTCGCTAATATTACAAAAGGGAATTTGATTATTTAAAAGAAGGAAGAGTATAATAATATTTTTATTAATTCGAATCTTTATACTACTAATCTTATTACTAATAATAATATTCACTAGAAATTTATTTTCTTTATAATTGAAAGGGCGTTTAAATTGAAGGAAATAGTCGATTATTTCTATTTTTTAAACCGCCGTTAGTATAATCCTAATAAAAGAATCCTATTCAAAGATATTTTAATAAGTAAGGATTAGGAAATATTTAATACCGTCCTCTAACTATTTAAACCGTTTAAGAAAATGACTAAAATATTTAAATAAAGGAAACTATATTTCCTTATAGTATTTACTACCCTTTACTATATCGTTAATAATCTTAAGCAAGAGCGAAACTACTATAATAAAAAAACTGTAGCGGATCAGCTTAAGCGATTAAATGTTATAAATTTATATAATAAAGGGTAGGAGGATAATAGTAAAGATTATAACGACGTCGATAACGAAATCGCTAGTAATAACTAAAGTTAGAATCGACTCCGCCGCGCTATAGTTCGACCACGCCATTTCGATAAATTTAGATTAAATTTACTTAATATTTAATAATGTAATAATTATTAACTAGCGGTCTCTTCCCCTCTTACTAGTAATTAAATTCGCTATAGTAATCCTTCTTGTTACGCTAATCCCTCTTGCGCCAATTAACCTCCCTACGCTAATTAATATTCTAGTAATTAACTCTCTACTAATTAACTTAATTAGCTTCCTCTCTTTCCTATTTTAATTAATACTAGTTATTTATTTATTTAGTAGAATATTAACTATACAATTACTAAATTTGAAAAATATATAGAATTTATAAATAAATTATCGTTGTATTAAATTACTATAGCTATTTATCCTAGGTATAAGAAGAAATACTTTAATATAAAATTACTACGCGAGAGAAGTAATGAAATTATCTATTAATTTAATATTATTTATTAAGAGGTATTCGTTTAAAAAAGCGCCCAATATTATACTAACAATTAGATTCTCAACCCTAATTTCTTCATTACTTATACAATACTAACTTCTATCCTGCCAAAGTATATATATAGCTAATTAACGCTTCTAATATATTACAATACTATATTATTACTATTATTATTTAAGGAAGAACTTACATCATACTTTACAAAGAAGTTTAAGTAAGTAATTAACCCTTTAAAATAATAGATAAAAGGGGAAGGGAGGTTCCTATACATATTAAAAATAGTATTCAATTATTTATTTACCCTTTCAATATCTAACAAATATAAGACGGCACTCAATTTAGCGAAGTAAGTATTAAATATATAGAGAAACCATCCATAGTACAATACAATTAATAAGCTATTGAATTTGAAGGTATACAATTGTTTGGAGGAGAGAAGGGGGGGGAGGGGGAGAGAGGGGGGGGGTAATTTGTAATAGCTTTATTTCTATGCTCTTTTATTAATTCGATTTCATTATCTTAGTTTATAGTATTTTTCCCTACGTTTTTATTGTATTTTAGTGCTAATACGGCTAATAGAAGTATATAATTACTAATATACTGGGACCAGAAAAAAGGGTATCCGAAATTGCAATTAGGATAAGGTAAATGAGTTCAATTGTGAAATGAGGTAAATCTAGCGATTTAAAACAATTTGAGGCAAATCCACCGAAAAATATTATTTGTTTAACTCATTCCGAACACTGCTCGCTACTGCAAGACCTGTGTGTCTCTATCGATGAAGGTACGAAATCATATCTGTCTCCTTTTTGTACCATCGGGACTCTTGACTAACCCAGAATACCGCTCGCCCTAGCCTTCGCAGTGGTTCTGGCAGGGAATACGTTTGGTGGCGGCAATGAGTCCGATGGTGACCGGGATTCCCTGGACGAGGAGTTCGAGAAGCTTTGGACCGACGAGGGCCAGGACCCTGATGAAAGATCCGACCTAGACCTGGCTCTGAGCGGAATTCAGAATGCCGTCGATTGTTTATTCCGTCTCTCCGCGACAATCCGCAATCCTGCCCCGCATGATCACTTCAAATCCAGAGCCGCAGCACAGTACGGCGGAATGTTTGAACTGCTAGACAAAAACCACATCAGCGAGAAGTATGCCCATCTTGATCAAGTCGTGGTGGAGCGTTTGGCCAAGCCAATGGCAAGGCGGCGCCAGTACTTCAGGTATCGTGAAGAGCATGCGAGTCGCATAGCTCATGGAGTGGAAAACATCGTGGAAGGGGTTGAGTATGATGATGTCTCCGAGTACACGGCCAACCAAACCACCATTTCGTCACTGCCCGGGCACTTGAAAGATGAGGCACTTGCAGCTACCGTGGCCGAGATGGATGCACTTGACGACCTTGATGATGCGCAATCGCAGGCTTCCGAGACATCTTACGCAGCAACCGATGTCAACTCCACCGAGCTTCAGGTCCCAAGACTACCACCAGAATACATCCACGGGCCTTTTAAATGTCCCTTTTGCCACATGATCATCACAATTGAGAACAGACACCAGTGGAAGTAAGAAACCCCCTTGCATGTTCCGTCCATGTCCCAGCCCGGCATGGAGCCTGGCACCAAAGTCCACACACTGACAGTTCATCCATCAACCAGGAAACATGTGTTTCGAGATCTCCAACCGTACAATTGCCTCTATAGTTCCTGTAGAATGCCGCATCAGCAGTTCTCACGACGGTCTCAATGGATCGAGCATATGAAGCGTGAGCATTGGAGAGTCTGGCATTGCTCTCTCGGTTGTGCCAGTGCCACCTTCGACTCCGCCAAGCAACTGATAGACCACAACAAGTCCGCTCACGCGGCTAATCTGCAATCCTCCTCATCGGACGAAGACGGAGCCATGGCCCTCTCTTCGGTCCCGGACATTTTGAAGGCTCGAGGACCATGTCCTCTCTGTCTAGAGGTAACGATAGCTACCGACAAGATTTATGGCAAGCATGTTGGTGATCATCTGGAGCGGTTGGCGCTGTTTGTTTTGCCTCGGGTGGATTATGAATACCTCTACGCATCCGATGACGATGACTTTCAAGATGATAGCGACGACGACGATGACGACAATGACGCATCCGAGGGGGAAATCGACAACGAGGAGTCGCCTGGCTTTACTTCATTACAGGCAGTCCCTTGGCCATCAAACATCTCCTCTCAGCGACCAAGGCAGCCAGACGGCCCAGATGAGCCCCAACAAGCGGACAAGAGAATGGACGGGGAAAGCTACCTCCGCCGACAGACAGGTCTCCCAGGTAACGACTTGGACAACGACATGTACGCCGAGAGCAGCAGCCAGCAACCTCCGACCAAGTCAGGAATCGTGTCGCGAAACCGGACCAGAGATCCAGATGCACCGCCAACGTACACCGCAGCCACGGTTAAACCCAAAAAGGAAAGTCAACAAGTGAACTGGATGGCGGAACACGTACAGGCGAAGACGGCCACGTCTGGCCTCTCGTCTGACACTGTCAACTATCGGAGCCCTCCTACACAGGTGACACAGGATGCAGACAAGGGCAAGAAGAAAGATGAGAAACAGTCACAGGGATTTATCTCCTCGTTATTTTCGAAGAAGAAGAAGCCAGCACCAGCTGAAGTGAATCCAGACGTAGATCCATACGCAGGTCAGTACGACAGTCCTGGCAGTACTGGCACACGCAGCTCCACATCCGATGATGGATCTTATGGTCCTCCGGGTACCTAACAAAGACAGGAAGGATTGTTAGAAAGATCCTGGCTCTGGGCATTCAGCTGGACATGCAGGACCGGCACGTTGTCAGGAGCCAGGAGCCCCAGGTCAAATGTATCTGTTTCTACATTCTACGCATCAAGAAAACCATTTTGAAACTTGAATACCGTTGCAAATGCGAAAGTAGCCTTCGACTACAAAGTTTAAATCCCCGCATATCGTGGGGGCAGATCTTGCCAGACTGAACTACCTAGCCACCTACCTTAACATCAAAACCATACGTACCTGCCCCGTATTCTTCTACCTCCCCTCCCAAGTCCCATTATAAACCCCCACCATCTCCCTCTGATACTCCATCAACCTCTCCCAGTTGATGCAACTGTGCACCACCCCCCATCCCAAGTTTCCCTTTGTATACCCCACCGGGCTTCCCGGTGGGGAATCGCTCTCCAGCGTCATGTAATCCGCACACATGATGCTCAGCCTCAGATACTCGAAGCAATGCTCCAAATGTTCCAGCCAGTCGTTGTCCACGAACGAGCCGGAGAGGGCGTTGATCCCCTTGTAAACCAGCTGGTTGTACCGCTGCCGGGCGACGTTGACGCAGTGAAGTTGGTGTATGTTGTTGAGGACGTAGAAGTTGTTGAGATTCGGGAGAGAGGCGGCCGATGGGGGAGGGGCGTTGAACATGAACAAGGGGGCGCGGATGCCAGGGTCGTGGAGGCCGTATTCTGAAGGGTTTTGGATGTAAATGGTGTCGGAGCCTGTGAAGATTCTTGTCAGACACAAGTTTTTGTCTCTGTGTGATGTTCAAAGCCGACTTACCCATCGTTATTCGGTCCCAATTCCTATCAGCTTCCTTTGACGGCCCGATGAACTCCTCGTGGGGGATGAACGGGACATCTCGCCTGTCGGTGAAGATCTCTCGTGGTAAGGGCGTCTTTGGGTTAATGTCCAAGTCTTTCAACGTTGGTTCGTTGGAGTTGGAGCTTGTTGTCAGCCAAAACCCAGCGGCAATACCGACTGTAATGGAGAAGATGGCAATAACTCCGCGGATAACATGCTCCCTCCACCGTGATTGTCTGCAAATTGGGATATGGATGTCAAGGCTTTCATCTGACTCTCTGCCAGAGTCTGGGTGCCCGTGTGCACTCAGAAGGCTTCCAGTTTCATTGTCCGGATGATGATGTTTCTCGGTTGCCAAGTTCTGGGAGTACATGGTGATGCAAAGGTGTTGGGAACTTGGGGAAAGATGAGAAAGTGCAAAGATGAAGGTTGGAAGGAGGCACCTTCCTGAAGCATCGCATCGTACAGGGCCAAGGACGTACGGCACAAGCGAAGTGATCGGAGACGTGCTGAGGGCTCGGAGGACCCTCGTCGTTGACTTGGCCGGGGTAGCCCCGCATTGTCCCGGTTGAGTAGGGCCCGGGCCGCTAGCCGCCTGCGGGCCGTCCGCGGAGGCTCCACCCAGTTTTCGGTCACTGTGCTTCCATCTGCAGTCTTTTACAGGGTTATTGTACCATTTTGTCTTTTCTCTTTTTACCTTTTATTGCATAGTATAGTGGCGCCCGCATGTGCTTATAAGCGAAGCCATACGCAGGGTGCAGCTCATCCATCGTGATCTCCATCCAAGAGCTCGTCTGTCAAGTCGTAAAACCGCGACTATCGTAATGAGCTCGATTTTGAAGGTATTCACAAATGTCGACATCCATCTGGTTGCTGGGAAGCCGCTCTACAAGCCTGGGTAACGTTTACGTGATTACTGTTTGTGGTAGTTGATGTTGTTGAGTATAAACGTTTAAGGGGTAAAAAGGGGGATGTAAACAATAGTCTACTGCAATGACTCTCCCGCATTCAGCTCCCATGAATTGAGATGCAGTGACATTCGAGCGGAGAAACGGTTACAATATGATCTGATCTTCGACAACCATGGCGTTTGCGGGGAAGTAAGACAAGACTGGCGTCTAGATCCCTCTTTGTACCCCTGTTTGTCGCAGCCTCCGGGGTAAGTCCACAACATGGCCGGTTTTCTGTGCTGGACGTGATACGAAGAGATCCGAGTTTGAACACGATGGCCTGTGCTATTGGCGTAAGCAACGAGTCATTCAATGTAACCCGCGCTTACGAGCTTACAGCGCCTAACACAGTGCTATCTCGGTATTGACTTGGCGTTTGGCATGTGCTGTAAACCAACGTTGCTTGCATCTTGGAGATATCTCATCGTGATCGGTTCTGGTGATTGTAACATCTTGTTGATGACTTGGGCGAAGAATGGGGAGTTTGGATATCTCCCCTTTGCCTGAGGTCTAGTAGTCTACCTAGCTGTCAGTCTCCTGTGAAGCTCTTTTCCCCGCTCGATCTCTGTCAGGGCCAAACCACTCAAGTCCAACTGTACAACATCCAACTCACCAAGACGATGCAGTCCAAGGTCAAGTCCATCCTAGAGTCCGTTCGCTCACCGGACAATCCGGACTATGGACGGATTCGCACAGACGACGACGAAAAGCTTGAAGATGTCCAGCTCGATGCACCAATCCGGAGCCACGCCATCGCTAGAGAGCGGCGCAACAACCGCATTCTCCTCATAGCAGTGTCTTTCCTCTGTTTGGGATGGGTTACAACAGTGGCATCCTGGTACAAGTCCGCACCAAGAAACAATGGACCTCTGCATGTCTACTCCAACACTCCCATCCCGAAGGAGGTGTTCATTCCTGTGAAGAAGGTCTTTCAACCAGACGAGCGTTATATCGGTGGCACTGCCGAGGTTGAGAGGGAATGGGATAAACTGGTTGCTGGTCAGTAACCATCTTAGCCAGATGTGAACATGATATGTGCACGACTGAAGCATAAACTGACCGTTGTTGACAGGCCATGATGCCGTCTGGATCGAGAACCCCAAGAAATGGGGACTTCCCCAGGGGATCGTCGCTCCGTACGATCACCCAAACACTCCTGTCCCAAAGCCACAGGACTTTTACGTCATCTCCATTCTCCATCAGCTGCACTGTTTGGTAAGAGCTTCCCTCTTTCCCGGTTTCATCCCTCGTTCCCCAACGAAGACTGATAAAATGCTCCCTCAGAACATGATCCGCTACCAATACTACATCAAAAAGAACAAGAACTCCGAGTCCGGAATGACCATGCGAAAGAGGGACAACCTCGACGAGGAACTTGGACCGGACCCAGACGAGGACTTCAAATGGAAGGTCCACGTCGAACATTGCTTCGAGTACTTACGCCAGGGAATCTCCTGCGGCGGTGATCTGATCATTGAGGGAAACAGTCCCATCAAGGTTGGAAAGGGCCATGCAACTTCCGTGACCGGGTGGGGTGTTGAACATGATTGCATCGACTTTGACAAGTTGAGGCAGTTTCAGATTGAGCAGGAGGCGAAGTATAATCTGACGTGGCAGAATCCTCTGTAGAAATCGTACCTACCTACCTAGTTTGCCAATGAAATAAAAATCGTTGTAATAGGAATGGGTTGGATTCGAAAAAGCTTGCATGTCCATGACTGAACTTTGACCAGGAGTGATGTTGTAGGCCTCTCGAGCTCATAGGCTGGTTGGTTACCTCTACTTGAGCACCGCATTCGCTTCCAAAGAAACACGAGCTCGAAAAGAATAAAGGACAAGAAGGGCAAGACGATGTGGAAAGACACCAAAGGTCAAGGGAGCAAAAGGATACGCAGGAGAAAGGACTCAAGTTTGTTTCCAAAAACTGATAGATTGAGCACAGGGAATTTGTTGCAACTTCAATCACGAGAAAGACATGGAAGTCATCGCCATCTTCTTCTAGACCACCAAATCAATCTTAAGCCGCAACAGCACCCACAGACTCCTTCACCACCTCCTCCGCAATCTTCTCCGGCACCGCCACAGTGGCCGGCGCCTCCTTTGGCAACCCATAAACACTAACATCCTCGCTCATCCCCTTCTTAATCCACACCTGTCCAACCACATCCGGTCCAAAAACCAACAGTTGCCTCAATCCCACGTCCACAAACCCCAAGCTCCTGAAAACCGCACCACTGGCCTTATTCGCCGGGTTATGAAGTCCCAGGATATCCTTCACCCCCTGCGCCCTCTCGACATAATCCATCAGTCCCTGCGCCGCCTCTTTTGAGTAGCCCTTCTTCATGTGCTCGGACAGAATCGCAAACCCCAAATCCGGCACGGTATAAGATCCAGGCTCATCCCCGCGCATCAGCGACACCGTACCGATTGGCGTGGCGGAGGTGAGATCGTCTGGATTGGTAGGGTTGCGGAGAGAGAAGAGGTAAGTGCCGTAGCCATTGCGGGCGTGTTCGGCGCGAAAGCGGCCCTCGAGTCGACGGCGCGCGACATCGCGGGTGGTGACGGGTGTCTTGCCCTCGTTGGCGATGAATTCGGGGGTGTTGTAGAGGGCGACGAGGAAGTCGCAGTGCGAGTCGAGGTCGGGTTGGAGGTAGGAGATGAGGAGACGGGGGGTCTCGATTTTGAAGGTGGGGTCCGACATGGTGGTTGGTGGTGGTGGTGTGGTTCGGAAGGTGGGTTTTAGGTGTGTTTTTCGTCCGAAGTGTGATTTTAAGGTGGTGATGTTTTTGAGAGATGAATGTCCTTGGAAGATAAAAGTCCTTAGAGTTTCTTTGCTCGATGAAAGTGTGAAAGGGCAGGAACTGATATCATGAAGAAGGCAAGAGGGAATGAGGACCCTGAAATACTTCCGCCGCATGAAACCATTCCAAATTTCCAATGGTTGACGACTTTCCTCTTTGGGGTAACACGGTGCGCGCCTACCAAACGTCCGCTGTAACCCACAACAGAAATCAGCACTAAAACGGGTGAGTCAGTGTGAACAGTTAGTCTAAATCCCCATGGTGGACGCAAGGACCTTGCAGTTGTACAGGATCGTGGTTGCAGCGGTTTGTCCGGCGATAAAACATCAATGTTCCAGCGGGCAAAAGCTACAAGGTTTCAATCAAAGATCATGACTCAAGATTGCAATTTGGAATGGTGAAAAAAGATGATGCAATGCGTTGAAGTTTTTGTTGGTGATTGTGCGTGGTGAGGAAGTAAACAAAGCCCCTGAAAGTGCCCTAAAACACAGCCCCTATTTCCGCACACTGGATTGTCCCTTAGTGACCACCATGGACATGCGGATGCGGACTCTCCAACATATTCCTGTCCGCCGGGGTATGCGTGACCTTCCCCGGGGGATACCCATCATCCTTCTTATCCGACCGATGCTTATACGCCCAAGCAAACATCTTATCATAGCTGCGACACATGTGCGTCGCTCCAATGCCGTTGATGCCGACCTCCGTGAGTGGCTCAAAAGTCACATCGCCAGCACACGTGATGGCCTGGCGAATGTAGTCGATGCAATGGTCGCGGTGGTAGACGACCTCGTGGGCGGGATAGTCTTTAATGGACTCCGGCTCGTAGGCGTACCGGATAAAGTTGAGACAGTGCAGCTGGTGGAACATGCTGATGCCGTACACCTTGCTCGTGTTCGGACTGTTGGGTGCGGGCAAGCTAGGAGGCAGATTGTGGGTGTGTTCGTTTGGGATTTCGACGATGCCGTCACCTGGAGGCATCAAGCGCTTCCAGGCATCGTTGGAGCTGTTGCTGACTCCGCCGTAGAAGCCGTATGGTTGGAAGACCACGGGGGTGTCAAAGACGACTACAAGCTTGCGTTAGCAACGGACTTGATGTTTGAGGATTCTGAAGGGCAAAACTCAC
Organism: Neurospora sp. LNF1-1; assembly: GCA_009805225.1. Taxonomy (NCBI): domain Eukaryota; kingdom Fungi; phylum Ascomycota; class Sordariomycetes; order Sordariales; family Sordariaceae; genus Neurospora; species Neurospora sp. LNF1-1. The sequence continues at coordinate 115,520 of RAOM01000090.1, forward strand.
GATCCGGCTCAAAGAAGTTTGGCTTCGAGCCACAGTTGAACTTCTTCAGAGAAGAGTTGACCTGAGCCCAAACGGCAACGCCGGCGATCAAGAGTAGAACATTGGCAACAAGTGCACCGACATTCCAGTTGAGCCACCTGCTTCCCTTTGAGCCATGCCTTGAAAGGCCGTCTTCAGACATGAGACCGTTTCGAAGGAGGTACTGCTTGTCTTCGTCCATGATGGTGTCTGAAGATAAACATGAAGAGCGTGGGTAAGACTGTTCCCCAATAGAAGAGGGCATGTTGAAAACTCTGAAGGAAATGACTTGGGATTTCTGATTCCTACTTCCACTTCTCAGGTCCAAGATACCCCCATAATATTACACCTTTTTGGCCGCCGAAAGCCAAGCGATATGACATACCCCGTGTACCTCACTCTGATCAACACCTCGTGAACCGTGATGCTTCCGCCAAGGAGTTTTCTGCGTACAGTGTATCGTTAGACCAAAAGAGGAAGCTGTCGAGGTGAAGCTGCAGCGCGAATAGTGCGGGAGACTTTGATAGCACGTGTTAGCGTTACAGCGCGAATCAGCATCCGATGGCCTGTAAGCAGTGCCTACCTCTAAGTGCGAAAACCCAGAAACACACACCGTCCAGACTGCCAAGATCTTGTACTGTGCTGTCCTCCTGAATGCTTTGAGCAATATGCAGTGTGACCAACTGCATTGATATTTCTATAAACAACAGGGGTCGATTTTGTATGGGGATCCCATCAGCGGGGAGTAAACTGGAACACGCCACTTCCTCGTACAGCGTCCCCGAAGTCAGAGACAGGTTTCCTAAAGGTTGATGGAACATGTGATGGTCGAGCTACGGCCGACTTGATGACCGGAAGCAGCCCGGATACCAGTGACAGACTGGATTTGGGCCTCTCAGTGCGGGAACCGGGATAAGACGACATCGATCCGGTGCTAGCAGCCATGGCGTAAGCAGCTATGTCATGAGCCCTTGTCGGCTGTACTCTCTGGTCCTAATAGCATCGGACGGAAAAGGTTGGTGAACTATGGAGGAACCAGCTTGTCAACATACGATATAAAGGCAGCCCAGTCTCGACATCTCGAATCGAAAGCATACCTACATCAGTTAGCACACCTCCAACTGCCTTCTCCTCTTTGCCACCCATCACTCCGACAGACCATGAAGACCATCGCTTCCATCACCCTCGGGGCTCTGCTTCTCCCTCTCCTCGCTTCAGCTGCCGCCATTCCCGCCTCCACCCAAGCTGAGCCCGCCTATGTCTGGGACTCTCGCAGCACCAACAAGGCCCGTGAGGCCGAAGCCGACGCCGCCAAGGTCGGTGCTGAACCCGCCTATGTCTGGGGCTCCCGTGGCACCAACAAGGCTCGCGAGGCCGAAGCTGCCCAGGCCGCACCTGCCCATGTCTGGGCTTCCCGCGGCAGCACCAAGCGTGAAGCTGATCCCGCCGACAAGGCAGCTGAGCCTGCTTACGTGTGGGGCTCTCGCGCCTCGAGCAAGCGTGAAGCAGAGGCCAAGGCCGCCGAGCCTGCGTATGTCTGGGGAAGCCGGGGCAGCAACTAGGACTCTTTTGGGTCAGGTCGACGATGTATGATGTTATGGCAAGGGGCGGATCGCTGGGAAGGGATTGAACAGCGGGCGTTAAGTAGGATGGACGTTTGGTTTGTCGGAATGGGTCGGGGTATTCGAGTGTCGGTCGAGACCTCGAGAGAAATGCGGAGGAGTCTGTACGGGTAGAGTGCTGTTAGCCATGGCCGATAGAACCAAGATTGCGGTGCCAAATGCCCAAAGATTGATGCTTTTTATGAAGTGCTGGTTTGGGCGGTCGACTCTCGGCTGGAACAAGAGGGGATGAAGACAGACTTGGCCTTGTCGTATGCGCTCGACGCTTCCTGGCCGGAACAGGCGCGACAGGATTGCTGGAACTGTCGATATCCTGGGCAATGTTGCGGCTGCTCCATGGTGTCGAGCTCAACTGTTTGCCCGGCTGCAGACCTCTGTGCGTGCCAGGCTGCATTGGTCATTACGCATGTTCAATCGACTTTGCTGTCAGCCTTGCATTCCATTTGCCTGACACCAGGCATCGCTTCCTCCCACCTGTCGTCCAATGTTTTCACCCCTGGCCCATTGCTGTGGTTGTGGTTTGGAATCCCCGCTCCTGACCCGGAATCCGCAGCCACAACCCATGGCAGACACTCGACGGTTTTCCCATCACGAACCACAACAATCACCCCATAGTTGGCACCCGGGTAGAGACTCCAGCCAGATTTCCGATGTCCAGTTTGCATCCAAATTGGAGGAAATCTCCTCACGCTTCTACTGGCCGAACTTGCATCTCCAGGGACACGCTGCCATCCCCAGTTTGCTCTGTCCACCCCTTGTGTCGGATAAGAGTGACGACATTGAACAGAACCAGGGTTGAACTTGTCGGAAGTATCAGCCATCAGTTTGATGTTCTGTGTCCAAGTGTTTCGGCGAAATGCCCGATCGAGTATCCCCATTCCCTCTTCGTCTGAGCCGGCTGTGAGCTACACGGACGGCAGGCACGCCGTTAGCTAAAAACAACTTCAACCATAAGGCCAATAACTGTTTTCGGGATTCGGTTTCATCGTGGTAGTTAGGTACTGTAGGTAGGTATCCTGGGTATACTTGTAAGTGATTGTCGTTTGTGATGGGAAATTTGCGAATGACTGCGGTCTTTCAGGGACAAGGACATGGAACGCACCTAAATCTTCCTCCACGACGTTCGTACCGACTGGCCGATTTTTGACATTGCTGTGCCATACGCGAATCTATTCCTAACGCCGCTTGGCCAGATAATCCCCATTGCTGTCGTATACGAAGGCCGAATATTGCGTTTCTGGCCGGATGCTGGCAGTTGTTTGCGATCTTACGAGAGCTCGAAACCTCGTGTATGTCGTTTCGCCGAGAGAAATTCACCATCACGGCCCTGCATGAGTCACGACTTGACTCCCCTGACCCTGCCCATCCCTCAATGAACAGCGGAATGTCTTTTTCAACCTTTCCGCACCTGTTCCCATCTAGATATCAGGAAACCAACGGCTAATCCCTCTAAAGTTTCCCCTCTCCAGCCTCAGTTGAAGGCGTTCGAGCTGCGCCGGGCCTCCAATTAAGGTACCGCATCAATATTGTGGTGGCGGCGGCGACTCCCAGCTTCTAGATCAAGCAGTTGAGATCGTGAGTGTGCCCCCCATCGAAGGAGCACCGTTGTTTCGGCATTGTTCGGGTGCCTGTTGATCCCACTTCCAAGGCGCGAATGGGAGGGGCAACGAGTCTGGATTGGGCAGGTCCCAGATGCACAATTGCACATTGGCACTTCTTATCTTGCTGAATTTCGAATCCACCGCCAGCCAATTTCTCACATTTCCCAGCTTTCCCACGAAATCAGCGCGGGGATGTAACCACACAGCCACACATAACCCCGTACTGTCGCAAGTGAACTGCCAGAATCAGCCTAGCTCCGGCACTGCTAAAAACTGCTAACCGTCGATCCTGTTGTCCACCAGGTGGTTTTGGAGGGAAACCCCACGCGGTTGGCTGCACTTTGCAGCCACTGATCGGGAAGCAATGCATGGAAGTGACTCGGCAATCGTTCTCACACCTCGATGCAGCTGAGCCCAATGGATCCAATAGACTGCCATTGACTGCTGGAAAGAGGAAGGTGTCTGGGAAGAAACTATCGCGTGCTCACCTCTGCATGAACGAACAAACAAGCAACGAACGCGGGATCATGGATGGAGAGCCAAACAAGGCCTCGGCGGGCATGAAGGTCCAGCATCGTAAGTCAAGAGCTATAAGATGGCATTGCTGCGCCCTTCATCCGCTTGTTCGGTTGCTGTTTGCTTGCAATCACAAACACTTATCCGACAACATGCGTGCTTCGGCCCTCTTCACCCTCCTCGCCAGCTCGGCTGGCTTTGTCGCCGCCGTCCCTCCTGCCGGTGCCGCCAAGGCCGCTGGTCTCCGTCTCATCAAGACCTCCCCCGAGGATAAGGGCACTTGGGTAACTGAGGAGCAGAAGATCACCCAGTACCGCAACAAGCGCATCGGCTTCGTCGACATCACCGACATCACCGTGAGTTCCACAAGTCCCAACCCCGGTCATGAACCCAATGTCCAGGACTGTGCTGACCGCAACTAGGACGCCTCCGTCCTCACTGCCCTCTCCAACCCTGACGGTGCTCCTGCCAAATCCGACTTCTCAGCCCAAGCCGTCACATACCCTACCGCCGTCTCGCACCAAACCCAAGTCAACTCCCTTCTCTCCCAAGTGTCGACCACTAACCCTAAGTCATGGCTGCTCACCCTCACCAACTTCTATAACCGTTACTACAAGTCCACCTACGGCACGCAGGCCGGTACCTGGCTGTCTGACACCATCGTCTCCGTCGCCTCCGCCAACTCGGCCATCACCGTGACAAAGTTCACCCACTCGTGGAACCAGCCCTCTATCATCGCCAAGATCCCCGGCACCAGCAGCAACCTGGTTATCGTGAGCGCCCACTATGACTCGACTGGCGGCTCGTCCACCGCACGTGGACCCGGCGCCGACGATAACGGCTCTGGCGTCGTCGTCATCCTCGAGGCCCTCCGCGTCCTCGCCAACGCCAAGTTCGCTCCCAAGGACACGCTCGAGTTCCACTTCTACTCTGCTGAAGAGGGTGGTCTTTTGGGTTCTGCTGCCGTTTTCTCCAGCTACAGGTCCGCTGGCAAGAGCGTGTACGCCGTCATGAACCAGGACATGGCTGGATACTCGCCCAGTGGAAAGATTTCCATCTATACCGACTATGTCGACACCTCGTTGACTGCGTACACCCACGTTATTGCGACTGCTTATACCGGCGCGACGACTAGCGATAAGTGCGGTTATGGATGCTCGGATCATGCCTCGGCCAGGTCTAACGGTTTCCGTAAGTTGCTGTCTCGTGGTTTGTGGTGTTCAAGAAGAAATAAATGACTGACCTGTAGTTTCCAGCTGCTGCCTACGTCTGCGATGAGCCCATGGATACCGCCACTCCTTATCTCCACTCTTCCAGCGATGTGAGTACTACCTAGCTTTGAGAACCCGCCCCGCGATGATTGCCCGTGGGCTGCTGCTAATTCGATGTCCCCACGCAAACAGGCTTACTCCACCATCATGTGGGATGCTGTCCTCCGCCATGCCAAGTTCACGACTGCCTTCCTTGTCGAGGCTTCCTACCTTTAAAGGGTTGTTGTGATGTCTTCTTCCCAATTTTTGTTCTTAACGAGGCTACAATCGAGTTTCGCATGTTAGGAGAGTCGGTGGCATCCCGTCAAACCCAGGGCAGCACGAGGGGGTCCAATGACACACGAATGTGTCTAGTGAAGTGTTCATGTTGGGAGTGGCGCATGTAACGGATAGCTCCAGGCGAAACACTTGGTTGACACCAGTGAGAAACACATATTTGACGCACAATATCTGAAAGAGATACTCACCTTGTCTTTCTTGCTTCAATGACATCAACCTCAAAGTAGGTAAGCAAAACCTATCTGGGACTGATGATGGGAACTGTAGAATCACACCACGACACACTACCGCACACGACCGCACACGACCAGCAGACCCTCTCTCACTAGTCTCACACACTGCGGAGTCCGGCTTTACTGTCGAACAACAGTTGCTCGGCGTTCCAAACCAGAAACGCTCCGCCCTGAAGCCCTTCAATCAATCATCCACGAGTTTTCAGTGGCCCCCCGATCGCCAAGGTTCACGGCATGGACGCTACAATCAAAGGTCTCCTCAAAGGAGAAACATGTAGACAACAGCCAAGGGCCAAGCCTCTCCAATCGCCAGAAAGTGGTAAGCCAATCAGCCAAATCACCCGATCATGATCCGCATCCACGCCTGAAGCCAAGGCATTGGTGGATCCTTGTAAGCCAATGCAGCATGCTGATAAGGACTCTTGGCCGGTATCTCAAACCTACCTCTAACTTTAAACGCAATCCGTAGCAGAGGCATGATTATCAGTCCCTTTTGCTCCTGGGAATCTCCTCTTGCTGTCTTTAAAGCAGACCATAACGGGCAATGGTGAGGGTTGTTGCCAAGTTCAGAGCTTCATTCTCGGGTTAGATCAGCCGCCGTGGGTGGATGTCCTCTGGCAGGAGCATCTTGGTCCGTGGTGATCATTGCTTTCTTCGAATTTGTCCAGGACATGCACAGACCCGATCCTCAGTCAGGCCATTGCGAAGGGTCCTTTCGCAGACAAGTTTGTGGCTCGTGATCTGCGTGAGATCATCTCGAGCGAAGCAGGCGCCAACCAACGATGGCTTTGGTTTCCCTTTCCTGACGTTGGCTGTGTACTTGAGGAGGTATGCCAATGGTGATGGTGCTTCTGGTGGACATGGCGCGGTGGCGGCGGCAGAGGTGGCCGCTCGGAGTGTGGAAGGAGTGGGCAGGCTCGGTGGAGGCGTCGGCGTCGCGATCAGAAACTGGGTGGTAAAGACGTGATTGGACATTGTGCTCATGTCTGTCGCGGTTGGTGTTCCAGTTTGGGTTCGTGGCTGGAAAGGCTCTCAAGTTTGCTGTGCACAGGTGTGTCTCAACTCGAGAAGCCGCTTTTCCTGCCAGGACTCGGTGATTAGACCAGGTTCATCTTGCTGACACGTAACAGGAAATGGGTTGACTCAGAGTCTTAGCTCCTCTATCCTACCGCTCTAGGCCTCCTCCGCGGGACCGAAGCGCGCCATGACGAGGTCAACTCTTGCATGGACGTCTTGCTCAACTTTGGCGGCTTCATGTGCATCGGTACCATCATGCCGTGCAAGCCCGACATCACCGGCCTGAGTTGGAGACGCCTGATCGGCCTTGGCTTCCTCGTTCTCCTCTTCGGCCGTATCCCCGCCATCCTTGGCATGCACGAGTTGATGCCAAAGGTGTGCAAGAACTACAAGGAAGCCTTCTTCATGGGTTACTTTGGCCCTATCGGTGCCGGCGCTATGTTCCACGTTTGAGCACACCCGCCACTTGTACCCCGAGCTGGGCCATGGCGACGAGGAAGAGACGCACCTCGTGCGCGTCATGATTTCGGTCGTGTATTTCCTCGTCTTGTTCTCGATCGTGGTGCTTCGCAAGTCTGTTCGGGTGCCGACGCCTGTCAATGCCGAGGTTAACGACAACAAGACGGTTGTCGCGTACAACCGCTTCTCAAGGCCGGTATTCGAGCCGGGCGAGCTGCCAATTGTCGAGGAGCGCTACGGTGGTGGGCACATGCATCATGACGGCGGTCGGGCGGCGACGCCTGATTCGGTTAGGCTTGAGAAGGAGAGGAGTTCGTCGGGCAGTCAAAGCAATCGCACTATACGATTCAGTCAGAACAGGTTCTGAATAGAGGTGAGCAAGGGAGCGGGGGATAGGGGAGGCTCCTTGTCCCAGTTACGTACAGTTGGCGAAATGGATGGCTTTTGCGAGTCAAACAAACGCGTATAGCCATGATTGAAAGAGAATCGCGAGAACGTTGCAAAGACGAGAGATGCTGCTGAGGTGTTGCCGCATGCTTCCCGGCAAAATCCCGGCCGGCAACTGTTGCCAGTCTTGGCGGAGACTTAACCGACAGGCAACATCAACGTTCCAAATCCCCGACGGTTCGTGAATCATGGGAGAAACGTCACCACCATGTTGCCGTATCCTTTTTGAGGTACCCAAGCATGATGCCCAACAGACATTGCAATCTTCCAAAGTCCTGCTCAATGCCGTGTTCTACTTCACGCATCTCGTTCCACAACGCATAGTCGCTCCGAACTTGGGAATTTGCTAACAATGTCATTCAACCGAAGCCAAGCGGTTGCGGACCAAATGATGTCTTCGTATGGAATGTCCATCTCGAGAATGCCGGTCTGTTGGTCCTGATCGTTGTGTCGTTGAGAGTACGACTCAGAGTGGTGGTGGCACCTACCCTGCCACCCTGCCAAGCTGACAAGCCGCCAGCCTTATAAGTGCACAACGACCATTGGCTGTTTGACTTCCTTTTTCTGTTCACGCGTCTCCGTGTTTGACAACATGAATAGAAGGTACCAACCGAGATCTCAGTTAATGAATGCTACAAGGGGACCTTGATGACTCTGTTTGCAGCATTCATTGGACATTCTTTAGATGGACCATGTTTGTCAGCTTCATCAGGACTTCTGAACGTCTTCGAACCCCGGAAGTATGAATTACCGAGCCTCACACAACCAGAGTGTATCATAGCCAACGGCAACATCGCATCCACGACATGCAGAGCTTCGATATAAAGAGATGTTATTCCCACATCCCAAAGCCCACCCGAACGAGAAACACAGACTTGACAGACAACAGTTCAAAGACCTCCAACAGTTACAAACCCCCAGAGCAAAACCAACACGAATTCCAGTTACAAGCGAAGCACCACCACCAAGATGTCCAACTCCAACATCCCCACCATCAAAAGAAACTGCGCGACCCCGGACCTCCCTGCCTTGATCCAAGAAACCATCGACAACCCGCTGCCGTTCTCTGCCAAACACCAGAACCCCCGATACCATGGACGTGTCGCGGGCAACACGATACCCACCGGCCTGGAAACAGCCGCCCACCAGGTTTCCGAGCAGCTCCAGCGCTGGCATGATGCTCACAAAGGCAAATACTCGTCGGAAACTCGCGAGACGTTGAAAGAGCTGGAAAAGCAGGTGCAAGCTCTTCGCGAGGCCAGATGGAGCGGTGTTATCCCGATCCGCTCAGGTGACGGTGCCAAGATTCTTTGCATTCTGGCGCAGTTGAAGGCCATGAGGGACTACATGGATAAAGTTGACGACATGGAAAAGGACTGGCTGTGGGTTGAACTTCCTGGTGCAGAGGGTCCAGACTCGGATATTGATGGGCAGTACGTGGTTGTTGACGAGAACGGGGAGGAAGATGTGAACGGAGGGAAAGATATTGGTGAGCAGGGCTTGCTCGCCACCGTGCAGATGTACCTGAGGGCTTTGACAGTCCATTAGGGATATCTCAAGGCGTTATCTGGATCAACTGGCTTGAGTTGACGGGAAAGGCAGGAAAGAAGGACAATCTGTCCAAGGAAACATCAGACGAATACGGGAGTGAAAGTGGTGACAGTTGATTGCTCTGACCATGTCATCGTTGGCATCTTAAGAAAGTTGTTTGATCACCAAGTCGTAACGAAAAATTCTCCCAGCTTTCATTTGGAACAAGGGCGGTGAGGAACGCCGTACGGCTATGCCAGAACCTCATCCATTCAGGTACTTACACCTGTCCATATTACCATCCATGTTGTTTCCCCACCATTTCTTTGCAGTAAGTCCAGTCAGTAAACAAACATTGATAAGAAAAACGGGGATGTATTGGAAGTTGGAAAATACTCACCGGGAAGTCTCTGGCTTTGCCACTGCCGCCCGCCACTGCAAAGGTGAGGATGAAGATGATCAAGGAACAACCACCGGCTATGGCCGCCGCAATAATGTTATTCCACTTGGCGAACAGCACAGGCTGGTAACGGCGGAGATAGCCCTGAGCGAAGAAGCCAAACACAAAGTATGCCAAAAGCGAAGAGTTGATACCGACAGACAACCAACCGAGCCAAGTGCAGATGATAAATGTGTTGAAGTAGTTGAACTTGAGTTGAGGGAAGTACTTGTGGCCTGGATATTGCATCTGTTAGTATCAAGGACTTGATCGCCCATTTGGGGATAATTTGGCTGACTGACCGATCCAAAATGGCATTGGGGCAAAGATTCCGAAGAACAGCCCCATTGGCACCATCCAGTACGTTCCGTGACGTCCGCTGTGGTACCTGGTGTCAGCAACACATCTCAGACATGTCAATGACACGATCAGACTCAACTTACAAAATCTCATTGGCCGCACCTCCCCAAGCCACCGCCTGCGCATTGTAGGTTTGTACATTCTGACCAGACCAAATGTTGGTGCCCTGAACGGACAACAGAATCTCACGCCGATTATCTACAATACTGTTCATCATGACCCAGTTGAACACTGCGCCAGCACATGTTCCAAGGATCTGCGCAAGAAAGGTAGCTCTGGGTGGGAGCTTCGCATATTGCGCCAACTTGAGATCGCCCAACATCTGGATGGCTTGTATCAGGGCATTGGATCCATAGAGGGTGAACATCATGTTTGCTACCGGTCTGCGAGGAACCATGTAAGCACCAATCATCTGGACAGCACTTGTAGGTTGATAATAGAACCCAACAATGCCATACATGCACGCAAACATAACGGTCAAGATCCAGGCCAGAAGGACGGCAAGGAGGAAGGCCCACCAGGGAAGACCAGTCTTTTGCTGGTAACAGCAGATGAGGCCAATCAAGATTGAGACGGCGAGGATGCCGAGATACCAAAATGATGGCACCTCCTTGTAGGCACGCATGGCGGCGTAATGGGGGTCCCCTTCGGTGCCGGGATATTCTTTGCGAGGGGTGTCTACGTCAGAGGTGAAGCTCTTCCAGAACGATGAATGGTGCCATGTCCCGACTTTCTTGATGTTTTGCTTCAAAGCTGAAGGCCGGAAAGGAGTTAAGATGAACTTGACGTCATGCCAGTTCCAAAGCAGGACATGTACCACAGCTGCCGTAATGCCCATGTTCTTCAACAGCAAACTCAAAGCTTTACTAGTAGCAAACCTGGGAAGCCCATAGGCGTGCAAAGCAGCTGGATCCACCTCGTTGTCCGGGCCCAAGATTTGTGTCTGGTCATAGAGGGTCCCATTGGAAGTGAACAAATGCTGCGCCATGAAGGGGAATTTCTTGGCATCCCAGAGATTGGAGTAGTAAGCGCCCACGGTCAAAGCAATACAACCGATGTAGCCGATGAGTTGGTTGACCAATGTACTCATGGGCAGAGTAAACTCTTTTTCTCCGATGTACTGCCAGTCCATGCACCAGCTAAGGAAGCCCATGCCCTCGTTTCCATTGGCTCCTCCGAACAGGCGCGTGAAGAAGGCCGAGTTCTGGTTGGCGAGACAGAAGATGGAAATTCCAGTGGTGAGAGGAAACATCCATTGAGGCACAATCTCCCAGACCATGACAGCCAAGCAGATGCACCAGAAGATTCTGAGTCGTTTCTTGGCGAGTTCCTTGTTCAAGTGCATCGACTGGAATAGTGCGGCATTTGGAAGCTGTGATGGCCAGACAAATTTGGTGGGGTAGATGAAAGCTTTGCGTATGCCACCGAGAAGGCCATAGCCAATGCACTGCGAGGAGAACAGCATGAAGATGGCCGACGCTGCGTTTGGCTGATGACCGTAGTATAGAGACTGGGCGGCAAGTTGTTCGGTTCCGAGGGCACAGGTGGCGGCAGAGCTGGCCATAATGACGATGAAAACGTGTTCCTTCCGGGTGAACGGCCCCGGGTTGAGGAAACGGCCAACAGGACCCCAGCGAGGGATCCAGACAGTGGCTTCTCCAAGACAGTAGGCGATCATGATCAGAAACACGATGCTCACGTTGACCGTTTGTGGCTTGAAGTAGAAGATCTCGCCGAGAACAGCACCAAAGGCCGACAAGCCTAGCCCAAGGACGAAGGCCCGGAAGGTGTAGATTCTCTCGGTCGGGTCATCGGATGTGTCGAGGGTCTTGGTGACTAGCTGTAAAGGAGTGTCGAGTGTGGTGTCTGCGGTGATCTCTGGATGAATCGTTTGTCAGTTCACGATAACATGACAACCAGGGACATGTCGGAAAGGCGCTCACCAGCAGACTCGGCATCAATGCTGCCATCTTTCGCTATGGCAGCGGTCTTGGTTTCAATACCATCGGTAGAACTGACATACAGGATGTCGTGCTTCTCGTTCAGTTCGCGCAGGTCACCGGCTGGTGCGGGCTTGCTTTCCACGGTACCGTCCATGGTCACTGGCAAGGAACTTGTTGCGCGTGGCCAAAGGAAACGGGGAAATGTACGAGAACTTTTTCCCACGCAGTCGTAAGAGATTTACCAAAGGCGCTAGCTAGGAAAGATGAGGGAATCCCATTGGACTGATTCCTCATATGCAGCTAATCCCGCCGTGCATATGCTTCTTTCTCAGCTCGCCAAAACCGCCAGGTTCAGTAAATCTCTTATTACAAAAAAGACAGAGATGCCAGGAGGCCAATTGATAGACGATCCCGGTTGCCGTGGTTCTACCTGCCGTTTCAGTCCATGTCCCGCGGGGTCGATCATCGGCGGTCGTGCATCGACATGGCAGGAGCTGCGTTGCATGCATCAGGATGAGGTCAAACCTGCAGCCGCGGCTCGAAATGATCGGTCCCGGAATGTCTAGAGGTACCTACTAAACCGAACCTGGCAGGTGTACCCGGATATGCAGGGAAGCTGCCTCCGGCAATAACGGATTATTAGCTGGAGACGGCAAGATTTGCATCAAGGCTGAAATAAGCTTTTGGGCTGCATTTTGCGGTCCACATCGCTCGCGAACTAACGATTCCCAACAAGCATGATGCCCAACAGATGATGTTACGTCGCCATCGACCATCCAAATCGCCGGTAGCACGGTTGCGACACAGAGATATTGCGTGCATGACATTCGATCTAGAATGATCGTTGAGAATGAGAGCGATTGAAGGCCGAGGTTTGTTGGGGACCGAGAAGCGCCAAAGGATCCACTTTGCTCCGGGAGGACCCACCTTTCCCGGCCATCCCCCGCTTCCGTACGGCCTGTAACTCTTCTCGAGTGACTGCACGATGTTTCTGTCATTCATACATGGTTATCGTCGCGTCTGGTTCCTTGAACACCCAGGTCTATTCTACCCGACCATCCACTCAGATTCAAGCTACTTCTCTGCGCTCGACATTCTCCACAGTCGCATCCTCGTTCCCAGGCGTCTTGAGCTTCTCATCCATATGCACACTGACAAAGACGTCGCCAAACACCTCGCTGACCTCCTCGAGCGTCCTTCCCTTAGTCTCGGGAAAGAAGAAGAACACCGTCACCGCACAAGCCAAGTTGCACGCAATGAAGAAGAAGTAGTACCGCCAGCCGACGTTGGCCAAGGCCGTAGGTGATGCCTGCGCAAGTATGACCTGAATGACAAACGACCAGAAGGTCGAGATAGCGCCGCCAACGGCCCGGATCTGCGTGGGGAAGATCTCGGTCGTGTAGACGGGTGCGCCCGAGTTCCACGACAGCGAGAACAGGATTCCGAACAGGAGGAGGAAAAAAATGCCGAAGCTGTTGGCGACCACGTTGTCTGTCCCGCCGTAAACGGCCACAAAGGCCTGCACCATGGCGATGTCGATCGTCAGGGCTATGGACCCGACAATGAAGAGCGTCCGGCGCTTGACCCGGTCGATGATGAATAGGAGACAAGCGATGTTGGCCAGCGGGCCCGTGAGGCCCCAGACACCCGCTAGGGCGAGCACGGTGTGGCCCTTGATGCCGAGTGACTTGTACATGATGGTCTGGTAATAGTTAATTGCCGAGATGCCGCAGATCTGCTGGCCGATCTGCACAAGGCAGCCCAGCAAAAGACGTTTGCGATACGACGGCTTGCGCATGATGCTGGTCAGGGACCTCTCTTCGTTCGCCTTCTCCCACTGGATCTGGTCGCGCATCTGGGTGAGTTCCTTGGTGACTATGTCGGGATCGGCGTGGTCGCTGCGGAGGCGCTTAAGGACTGTCTCGGCCTCTTCGACGCGGTCTTTTTCCATCAGCCAGCGGGGGGACTCAGGCAGGAAGAAGGTGCCAAAGAAGAGGATGACGGCCCAGAGGACTTGGAGGCCGACCGGGAAGCGGAACTAACACTGAGGTTAGATCGGAACGGCCACAGGCTTTGGAAGGAAACGCAAAAGCATACCGTTACCGGGCCAGTCGTATAAGATATTCCAAAACTAATCCAATTCGAAAGCGCATACCCAAAGCCAATGAATTGCGCGTGCAGCCCGACGAAGAAACCACGGTGTGAAGCAGGCGAGATCTCAGACTGAAACATGGGAATGGCAAAATAGATGATTCCGATTGCCAAACCGGCGATAAGTCGCCCAATGATCAGCAAAACAGTCTCCTGCGCTGCAGTCTGTAACGCCGTGCCCAGGGCGGCGATGACGGCCCCGATGCGGATGGTACCCCTACGGCCCCAGCGGTTGCCGATGGGACCCGACATCAAACAGCCTACGGCGCCACCAGCGGTGTAGACGGAAATGATGCCGCCCAACATGGCGGCGCTGGGGTGGAACTTGTCGGCGAAGTACGTCTGTGCTTGGGCTGTGCCGAAGATGCCCGAGTCGTAGCCCCAGAGGAGGGAGCCGATGCCTACGAAGAAGGCTAGAGAGGCCGTCAGTAACAGTTAGGGTTCCTTCTTCGGGTGAGGGGAAGAGGGACTTACCGCAGAAGTAATTGTAGCCCGATGCTTCGGGCGAGAAGAAGGAGAGCCCCATGGCTGCGGCTGGGAGAGTGTCGTGGTGAAAGTCAACACTAGACGGACGGTTCTTGGATTCTCAGGTACCTAGTGTTGTGAGCCACGAGAGACGCAGAAAGAGTGACTTTATTGACTATCTCAGAAAAGAATGCCCTTTGCAGATCCTTAGGGTGGTGACATATATATATACCGCAGCGGGCTTATAGGGAGGGCATCTGGCCTTGAAGGGGGGTGTTTGAGTTGGGTAGGTGGGCGGATAAGAAGACTTCGACTTCGAAGTCCGAATGAAGGTATCGCGAAACTTTTCGCGCAACGGAAAAAAGGCGATTGCTACGGACGTGGATCGAACTGGCAGTCATAAGAAAGAAAGTAAAGACATTGACAATTGAGCCACTGGCCCAATTGAATGAGAGAGAGGTCCGTTGTTATGGTTATATCGAGTTCGGGGAAGGAATTACCATTGCTTGGGAGAAAGAATTTTGGATTTCAAGGAGTTGGGAAGGAACCATCATCCCTAGATGGATCTGGCCAATCAGAGGCCCCGTTCAACCTAGACGATGTTATTTAGCCTAGACGGCCCGCCCGGTTTTCCCGCTACGGTGTACATATAGAATCCCATGTCCTCTTCTACCCCGAACTCCGCCTCCGCTTCTGCGACCTAGTCTAGATGGAAATCCAGTCCTGGACTGAGGCTGCCACTGTAACCAAAGCTCTCAATCGTGCTCGGGATTTCCACGAATAGGAAGCTGCTTAAGACATCCGTCCCGCCAGTTTCTGGCTTGCATGCCTGGAAGACGATGGCGGTACCGGGACACTTTGCAGGGACACTTGAGAACCACGATGAAACATGACTAGCAGGAGTGAGAGTTTCTCCTCCGAGTCCTGTCGTTGTGAGTACCCGTCGGTTCCGGCAAAGGCGATAGACTTCCCATTCGTCGTGAGCCAGGTATCCTCAGGGCAGAGGTTAGTACATGCTGTACGCTTTCTCACGCTGCCCCCTCCCCTGAAGCTGGTAAATGGAGAGCGGGTGGCCCTTTGATGCAAGTCTACTCTACTGTAATAACGCAACACTTGGTAGCACTGTTGTTTGCGTACAAGGTAAAGAGACGCGCTGCTATTGTGTTACTGTAGTTCTTTGATAATTTAAAGATGAGAGTCGTCCCCTAGGACTAACAGTGCTGGCTGGTTTCCGCTTCCTGTTCTCTTCACCTCGTGCGATCCTTGTCCACCCGATGGCACAGTGACACTGACATGCCCGTCGAACTCTCCAATCTTGCTGGATGACGGCACAGGCACCTCAATTACACTGCCTCCTGTAGCGCTGCCCACGATAACCTTCAAAAGCTGTGCTGACCAGTCGTAATCGGGCCGCTCTGGTGACCCTACGAGGATAGCACGGTTTTCCCTCACCAGCAGCGGGAGATGAAAGTTGTCAAACTTCTCCTTGACCCACCCGGGCCCGGTGCGCTTCTTACCGTCCAGCAGCCCCGTCCACGTGCCGGCGGGGACGTAGTAGTCGCAGGCCCCGTGGGCGTTGAAGATGGGCGCCACGAGGAGGCTGTCACCGAACATGTACTGCTCATTGAGGCCGTGGCAGGTGCGGTCGTCGGGGAACTCGATCACCATAGCCCGCAGCATCGGCAGCCCATTGCGGTGGCAGTCGACGGCTTGGGCGAAGATATACGGCATCAGCATGTTCTTTAGACGCGCGAACTTAGCCAGCACCTTGCTCGCCTCGTCATCGACCAGCCACGGCACGCGATACGTGTGCGACCCGTGCAGGCGCGAGTGCGACGACAGCAGGCCCCACTGCACCCAGCGCTTGTAGATGTCCGGGTCGGGCGACAAGTCGCCACGTGCGCCCTCTGCGATGAAGCCGCCGATGTCGTGCGACCAGAATCCGAAGCCGCTCTGCCCGAGAGAGAGCCCGCCGCGTAGCGACTGTGACATACCCGGCCAGGTCGACTCGCAGTCGCCGCCCCAGTGAACCGGCATCCGCTGGCCGCCGGCCGTTGCAGACCGGGCGAAAAGGGCTGCCTCGTTGGGGCCGCGCCGGCCCGCGATAGCGTCGTACACGGTGCGGTTGTACAGCAACGAGTAGTAGTTATGCCCGGCGCGCGGATCCATCCCGTTGTGATATTGCACGCCCTCCCAGGGAATACGCTCGCCAAAGTCGGTTTTGAAGGAGTCGACACCGAGGTTGAGCAGCTTCACCAGATGGTTTTGGTACCACTTGACGGCCTCCGGGTTGGTAAAGTCGACGACAGCCATGCCGGCTTGCCAGTTGTCTCCTTGCCAGACGGAACCGTCGACCCGTTTGATCAGGTAACCGTGTTCCATGCCTTCTTCAAACACTTCGGATTCCTGGGCGATGTAGGGGTTGATCCATACGCACACCTTGATGCCGCGCTGATGCAGCCGGTCGAGGAACTCTTTCGGGTTAGGGAAGTTGACAGGATCAAAGGTGAAGCTCGTCCAGGTGTAGGCACGCATCCAGAAGCAGTCGAAGTGCAGCACGGAAACGGGGATGCCGCGACTGGCCATGCCGTCGAGCTGCTGATTTACGGTGTCTTCGTCGTAATCCGTGATGAAGGATGTTGAGAGGTACAGTCCAAAAGACCATGCCGGGGGCAGAGGGGGATGCCCGGTCAAGTCCGAGTACTTGCGCAGGATCTCCTTTGGCGTGGGACCGTGAATGACCATCCATCTGATCTCTTCGCCCTGCACAGAGGCCTGCACCTTGGCTAGCCTCTCGGTCTGGACCTCGAGTGACACAACATCTGTATGGTCGAAGAATACTCCATAGCCGCGGTTGGTCCAGTAGAACGGTATGTTTTTGTATGCTGTGGGCCAAGGGTCAGCAAGGGACTCTCGCAGACTTGTAGGAGGAAGGGAATACTGACCGTAGAGTGTGCATGTTCCAGCGTCCTCGTTCCACATGTCGATTTCTTGACCATTCTTGGTCAAGGGACCAAAGCGTTCGCCCAAGCCATAGACAAGTTCACCGACTTGCAGGTCTAGGGAAACATTCATGTACGGTTTGTTGCAATTGGCCGTCGGGCGGCGATAGTAAGGGTCGGCAACGACGGTTGATGCGTCCAGCGGGCTAGGAACACCTTGGCTTGGAGGACCGACAATGTACTGGAGGCCGTGAAATCCCACCCCGGTCAGCGCATCGCCGGTGGTCGACGACTTGAAGTCGACCCTGAAGGACTTGGGATTCTTGTTCAGCGTAGCAGCTAGGTCGTGGCTCGACAGCGTCGAGGTGTTGGCGCCATCATCGTGCGTGACCTCGGGCGCCACGTCCTGGTTCTTCTTATGGGCGGCATCTGGGAAGAGCTCAAACCGGGGTTCGTGGCTCAGGGTACCGCGGAAGTGGGTGGCCGAACAGGAGATGATGCCCGGGGCCACAGCGTCGACCTTGAGCGTGATGGTGGCGCGGTTCAGCGTGTTTCCTCGATGTTCGACGTGCCGGGTGGCGCACAGAGCACGGATGCCGCCTGTAGCCGTCTTGGCGCACTCGGCGACTTCCACGGCGTTGTGGATCGTCGTGTGCTCCCGGTCTTCCCAGATTCCGTGCGTAAACTTCATCTTCTCTGCTAATTTCTTTCGGGCTTTCTTGGAGCTTCTTGAAGCTTCTTGAACATGTCGAGGAGCAGTAGATGACACAGACTAGACCGCTTCTAAATACTACACGCGTCCTTACACTACACCCCTTGGTGCTTCCCGATACCGCCTAGATCCTGGATTCCCGAGAAAGCTACCAGATGATGACCGCCACATCTTTTCTCCCGTCGGATAAATACCTACCTACTTACTCAAATTCATCCGAATACATCAGGATCGGTCGATGATGCGCCGAAGCTACATTGTGGGGCCTTTGCCACCTTTCCCTGCTCCGCAGGGGTATTACCCCGCCTCGAGCCCGCAGCATATTCTCCATGTGCAGGAGCACTTGCATATACCCCGGACCGTCCCGAAGCCAGATCGGCTAAAAACAAAGAAGGCGAAGCATGGGAATGATTGGCGGAATTCAGGCTCGTCCATCTGGAAGAAGAAGAAGAATCGAGGAGATGGAATGCCCCGCAGCATCTATACCCCGTGGCACTCTATCATCCCGCTCGCTCCAACTCCTAAGGCCTGCTAGCTAGCCCTGCTGATCGCGAGAGTTGTTGTCGAGCAGCCGTGGATGATGGCAGGCAAATATGGACGTTCTTCCCGTCGGCTATGGACGTGAGCAGTATAAATGAACCTGAAGGTATCGACGATGTTGTGTGTCGACAAGCAAACCTGCTACGAGTCATACAAGAACCATGAGGCTCTCACTTACACTCTGGGTTCTCCAGGGCGCGTTCCTAGCGTCCGCCGCCGACTTTTATGTCTCGCCGTCTGGCTCCGACCAGAACACCGGCGACTCGGCGGATAAGCCCTTCCGCACGCTGACCGCGGCCCAACAGGCTGTGCGCCACGTCGCCACGGATGCTATGGGTGAAAGTATCACCGTCCACCTCCTCCCGGGTACCCACAGGCTCTCGGAACCATTGAACCTTGGGTCTGCCGACTCGGGCAAAAATGGATTCCGCGTCAACTGGACCGGCAGCAATGCCACTATCTCTGGCGGTCTCCGGGTCAGGGGCTGGCAGGCCGGGTCCGATGGTGTATACTCGGCCTCGGTTCCCAAGGGCACTCAGTCACGAAACCTGTTCGTCGACGGCCAGGCAGCACAATACGCGCGGGTCAAGCTCAAGAGCCGCACCGACTTTACCTACACCGACACCGGCATGTCCTGGAACAAGACCGACTATGACTTCCTCATGACGACTCTGGGCATCGAGACTGCCGAAGTACGCTTCATAAATTCGTTTACCGATCGCTATGCGCCCATTCAAGCTGTCGGAAACCGGGAGCTCATCATGAAGCAACACTCTTGGGCCAACCAAATCATCGGGTACGACACAGTGGCAGCTCCCAATGCCGACTTTGGTGCCTATGTACAGAACGCAAGGGCCTTGTTGACTGACGGTGGCGAGTTCTTTCTCGATTCCGACGCAGGTCTCGTTTTCTACAAGCCTCTGGACGGCCAGGATCTGACCCAGGTTGAGGCGTATCTGGGCATCCAAGAAGCTCTGGTGATCATCAGCGGCACCTACGATGACCCGGCGCACGACCTGGTGTTCAGCGGTCTGGCATTTGCACACTCGACCTGGCTGAAGCCCGGCCAAGGACTTGGCTACATCGACCAGCAAACTGGTGGCTACATGGACAATGCAACGTATCCTCAATTCGAAGCAACTCGACCGAACTGGCTACAGATGCCCAGTGCATTCCAGATTAGTGCGGCCAAAAACATTGTCCTGTCGAGCTGCACCTTCACCCAGCTCGGGGCCGGGGGCGTTGGCATCGGCAATGACCCCAACGCGCACTTGTCGGGCGTCGGCCTGGGCGCGAGTAATGTCTCGGTTGCCGATGGCTATTTTTCTCAGGTCATGGGTAACAGCATTACCGCGGGTGGCATCCGAGCAGATGCTCACCATCCAAGCGATCCGCGCATGGTGAACTCCCACATTACCATTGAGGGAAACATCTTCTTCAACAACTCGGCTCTGTTCAGTTCTACGGTCAACATCCTCACCACATACATCCAATTCTCGACTATTGCCCACAATGACATTTTCACAACCCCCTACTCCGGTATCTGCCATGGGTATGGCTGGGGATCGAATGACGCAGGGGGAAGTGGCGTGTACCAGAACCGCGGGCTGTACGATTACCAGCCGAAGTATAACACTCCGACCACGATGAAGAACAACACAATCGACGGGAACCTCATCCACAACTACGGTCGCACCCACACCGACCTGGGCGCCATGTACACGCTCTCACGTGCACCTGGCACGCTGTTCACCAACAACTACGCCTACGATTCGAGCTGGTTCGGCATCTACCCCGACGAAGGGTCTAGCAACCTCACCTACATCAACAACGTCTGCTTCTCCAACGGAAACTGGTACGCCCCAAACGACTGGGACCCCTTGGGCAACACAGGAAACAACACCTTCCTTGATAACTTTGGCAAGTCCGGCGACGCCACACTCGTCAACCAGCCCAACGGCACCGGCCGGCGTGGTAATACTTTTCTCAACAACCTCGTCCGGCCCACCGTCGCCCAAACATCGGAAAAGGCGCAGAGGGCCGCTTACCGCGCAGGAGTCCTGCCGGATAAGCGCACCGGCCGGCCAGTCTCTAACGACGACACGCTTGCCGACGGATATCTCGCTGTTGCAAGTGGCGACGGTAGTCTCCTAACGGTTACGCTGAGCAACTTTGACGACGCCGACTTCTCGGATGTAGTGTTCCGTGTGAGTGCGAATAGTGGGCAGCAGCTGGAGCCTGTACAAGTGCCCGCATCGGTTATCGGAGACGAAATTGCTGTAGCTTCATATCGCGTTAAAGGAGCTAGGGGGTATATTATTGTAGCGGCTACTGCGGACTATAAGAATATACGGACTGGGAAGTCGCGGACTCTTTCGGCTATAGGGAGTGTTGCGTTAGGGTAAGGGGTATATACTTGTGACGAACGGTAGTCTGATCTGCCTAAGTGAGATAGTTGAAGGTAGTAGACTATTAAAGTCGTTCGGTAAAGCCAAAAGGCTCACAAGTATTAGGGTTAGGGTTAGGGTTAGGGTTAGGGTTAGGGTTAGGGTTAGGGTTAGGGTTAGGGTTAGGGTTAGGGTTAGGGTTAGGGTTAGGGTTAGGGTTAGGGTTAGGGTTAGGGTTAGGGTTAGGGTTAGGGTTAGGGTTAGGG